>OMLF01026983.1:0-10432 GCA_900302615.1 Holocentrus rufus | reverse complement strand
CAACAATTGTCTCCACTTCTGCACCCAATTTACCAGCACCTGCCACACTTGGACTAAGCTTGAAATGTGGCAGCAGACTGAAAGGAAAAGGGAACACTATTTCTTTGCAGGGGAATTCAGTGTAGGCACATGTAACGACATACCTCATGTGACAGAGCAGAAAAAGCTGACTGCACTGAAAATAAGAGAACCAAACATTTTTTTTTTTTACTTTTATTTTTTTGTTATTCATGCTAGTGGAAGAAAATAAAAAAGTCTGCATTCATTTCTCCATTGCTTGCCTTCCATCCCTACCATGGAGGTGAATCATCATCCTCTTCATCCTTTTCTCACCTTCCTCAGTCCTTTGACCACTCTGTTCAGCTAGCAACTCTATACTACACAATAAGCATGCAGCACACAACACGAGGCTAATTTGTGTTGGGAACTCCATTTCACACAGGCTTCGCCCTCTAACAGGTCTCTATTGGCTTAACCAATCATCTAGTTGCCTCAGTGCACCGAAATTTGCATGCACAATTGGCTTCTCACCCTATGTGAGGCCTACCTACCTGTTCTCTACATGCATTTTTTCAGCACCTGAGGATGCCAGCATTGCTTTGGATGAACTTGTGTGACACTCCGCCACACCAATGGCAATGACCTCTCATCTGTCCTTGCACAGGTGGCACTCTGTTCCTGCACTATTCCTGCTTATTCTCTGTCTTCTGTCTGCACAAAGGCTGAGAGGCTGGTTAGCCATCTCTCTCAAATCCCCTTCTCCACCAACCACATTAGCTCAAGTGTTGAGAACAGTGGGCTCTCTTGCTAGACAGAGCCAGCTCATTTGGGAATCATGGGGGAAAACTCTGATACATGTCTGAGCAGCGAGCCCAGCTGAGAGCAGGGCTAGCCAACAAGTTTACCAGCAGCCAGGCCTGCTTCTTGGTTAGCCTCCCCAGCCCTACCCATTGAGCCAGCTTGGCCCCTCCAGAATGGGAGAGAGCACTGGAGTTTTCCCCCATAATTTTCAAATGGCCTGCTAGGCTCACAGTGGAGCTCCTCAACAAGTTCACTGCTGGCCAGACTTGTTTCTTGGTTATCTTCCCCTTCTTTATCCATTGACCTGCTACAGATAGTAATGTGCAGTAGACAAAGAAAGCTTTGATGCTCTGTCATGTCTTTGCACATGAGACAGATGTGAGGGCAGGATTAGCTATCTAAAGGAATAAATGTGCCATCTTGTTGTGTTCATATCAGCAAAGCATTTCACCGCCCCACTAAAGAGCTAATTCTTATTACTCATAATTCTGCCTGTACTCTGTCATCTCTAAAATAAGAGATGGACATTAGTGGAGGGTTAACCATCTTTCTCAGGGCCCACACCTCACCAGACGGTGTTGAGTACAGCGAATTCTCACAGATGACCCATCCATTCTACGTTCTAGGCCAACAGATGACGGTGATGTGCCAAGTCACTTAAGAAATGGGAAACCCCGCTGCTATCTTGTAACGGTTGGCCTGGCTGAGAATGAAGTGGCTCTTACCACTGACAGAGCTTGTTTTTTGGTCAGCCTCCCCATCTGTAAACAATAGTTAGCTACAGCTGGCTGGGTGGGGAAGAGCGGTCTGTTCAAATCAGATTTGCTTTCTCCCCACCTGAGGCACTCTGTCGTGTCTTCATATGGGGCAGACATGAGCAGCGGGTGAGCTGCCTCTCTAGGCGCCTGCTCTTCACCAGCCAAACAGGCCTGAGTGTTGAATATGGCGGGCCCCCACAGAGGATCCCACCCCCGCTACTTTCGGGACCAGTGGATGACAGTGAGGCATTGGCCTGTTTGAGAACCTTGGGGAATACCCCACTGCTGTCCTTCATCGGCCAGCCCAGCTGAAATCAAGCGCACTGTTGATCATGCCATTCTTAATCAAAGAGTATTTAGTATAGAGCTGGCTTGTCATATACCACAGTTGAGCAAGGGATTTTCCCCATGGCAGTCTATATCAAGCAGGCTTTTTATCTTATACAGGATTACGCCAGGCACCATTAAGCAATTACTATCATCAATGACTGTGAATAATTCAACCTCTGTATACTGTTAGGCAAATATATTTACATGATACCCTAACATAATCCTAATATATGTGCTATCCACCATTATTTGAGGTATCCTCTCTTACAGAATCTGGAAAATGTTGTTCAATTGTGGATGCCAGAGTGGTGGTCACAGTTCAGCACCAAACCATTTATATCATGCTGGCTGATCAAAAACAGGGCTGTGGTGTAAAGCACTACAGTATAAAGACTGTAGTACTTTATGGAGCTCAAGATGTTATGCATACAGATTTGTGCCCATGATTTTTTTTCTTGTAAAACTGCAAACCCAATTTAGTCATCCATAAGTGTTGCACGACAAACTGATTGATTGAACAAGTGGAACCAAACTGACCCAGCAATTTGCCAGCTCTTTAGGATTTTCAAAACATGTTTTTTGGTAATTATCTTCTTGATAAAGTCCAGTGCACTAAATTTAATTTCCCTGTAGGGAAATTAAATTGAAATAGAGGAGCACCCCATGGTTCTGTACTTGATCCTCTGCTATTGCATTGCATCATCTGTTATGCTGATGATGCAGTCATTTACAACTGTACAACTGACCCTTGTTAAAGTCACTGGGAGTCACAAGTGGCTGTTAACATCGTGTAAGCTACCTAAAGTATGAGACTTTTTGTGAATGCTGTCAAAACAAAACATATATTTACAAGCTTGAAAGATAGGCCAACTACCTCTAGTTGATAGTAACCATGGAAGGCAATGATTGAGTTCTAAGCTGTTTTTTTCCATGACGCTGAGGACATGAAAATTGAAAAGCACTTCATAAATAAAATGTGTTATTATTTATGGTAGTTGTGGTGGTACGTTATGAAAAATTACACAATCCACTCAGATAAAACATGTAATCACCACAAATGTACTGTGGAACTGTACCCAATCTGTAGGTGTTTTATTATTTTTTTTATCAGTCCTTACAATCAGAACTGGAGTAGACACAAGTGCCTTCATGTATTCTGCTCTCTCCTCATACAACTCACTGCAAAATGATTTCAAGCTGAAAGAGCTGGTCTCTATTGGTCAATTTCAGCAGTTATTGAATGTTCTTGTGGCTATAAGGAGCTGTCATTGCTTTGTTTAGTCAAGGCTGAAGCAGTTTTGGCCGTGTGGGTTTGACATTGGATTACAGCCTGTTTGATTGCTATACAGAAAGTTGTACTTTACTCTGTCTCTATGTGACTTTGGATGCAATTTGTACAATGCTGTATGTTGTCTGTCTGCACTGTTTATGTTTGTCTTGATGCAGTTTTCTTAGCCTTGTCTTGTTTGACTAAAAGATTCTGGATCTTGAAATGGCTACAGTCAAATAAAACAAACATCACTCAAAAACACTAATTAGAGCATGCCGTAAAAAGTAGTTCTGCTGAGTGAATGTAGATGCTTATCTCTTGGCTGACACATTTTTCATGGTATTTTAACACACTGAGTGGTGCCACAGCAGCCTGCGGTAGCCACGCCCACTAAAATATACATTTCCATGATTCCACATTTCCACCAACAGATGTGCCTGTGCTGCTCACATAAGGAACTCAGAGAACCACTTTTAAATGCCTCCCCAACCCGACCCCCAAAACACACACACACACAGACACACACATGAACTTGCTTCAATCGATCTCACTTTTATAATAGTTAATAGTAACTGCATAGTAAGTGCAAGATTAAAGTCAAATCTCAGTTTTAATCTTTTAATCTTCTTTTTTTTAAATGGCTATTGTTGTCTGTCCTGTCAGATATGGATTAGACTAACTCAACAATATTGATGCCTTGTACTTTGTTATGCAGTATTACAGTTTACTTGAACAAACCTCACAAGCTGTGTTTTCATTACATTTGGCGGAATCGAACAACAAACGCAAAGTTTGCAGTCAATTTATAATGTGTACTCAAAAAATAAATGCCAGCCTTCAAAGTTAACAGAGTTATGTTATTAACAGCATTAAAAAACAAAAATGTAAAACCCGTATCAACAGGATCAATAAAGCGTGTAATGCAAATGCCTGAAACAGTTCATCTGCTGCTGTGACCTCTCTGTCACTCCACAGATGGAGAAGTTTCACTAAGCTTGAGATGAGACCGTTGCAGATTGCTCAATTCAGCCTTTCTCTCTAGTGGACCACAGCTGCCTAAACAGTTTCTTTTTGTCTCTGGTTCTGCTTCCTCGCAAATGCCAACATTAATGATTAGTAAAATGGCTGAGTTGATGCTGTGGATGATGTCAATGGATTATAAAAACTACATGAGTAAAAAAAGTAGTCACTTCAGACGACCTCGCGGTCTTCTCAAAGTTTTCATTCAATTTTATTTAGCAAAATTAAAATTGCTGTAATCCGTAAGGCTTTCATGCACTGCTAAAACACAAAATGAAAAAGAAAGTCCAATGAAGACTTACAACTCAATGAGATAAAAAGCCATTGCAACAACAAGAGATGAATTCAGGCCCCCAAAACTCTGTTTTTTTTGTCTAGACAGCAATAATATGTTAATAGGCCTCATAATAAAAACAACAGGGTAATAAAATATTTATTTGCTTTGCTGAAAAAGATAAAGAGAACTCCTCTTTTCTTGAACTGCAGGCTGGCTGTGGGTTCTGTTCTGTTATTTTCAATGTTAGCTATATACACACATATATCTATTACAAATCAAAATTCATGTATGTACAATACTGTTTTGCTCATGCCTACTTGGATTTGCTGTGAACAGATAAGACAACATTCTGATTGGTCAATCGCATACAAGCAAGATAAAATGCCTTCTGCATTTTTTGGCCCCACTGTTGACTGAATGTAAGGCGACAGTTCCTCCCAGGCTAATGGTTATGGTTAGGGTTATGGTTAGAGTGAAGGTCATGAAGCTGCCTTACAGGCAACTTTCGAGGCAAAACACGCAGACGAGCAAGACATTCCTCAAACTCTACAGTCTCACCAAACTTTGACCAAGCAGCAAAATACAGATTTTTTGGGAAAAAAAACAAAAGACATTGAACACCTGGATCTACAGCCAAAAAGCAAGTCATTCCATTTAGATATCTGCATGTAAAATATGAATAGTGATCTCCACATGATAATAATGTTTCATATGTGAAGGAATACAATGACTTAAAATATGAGAAAATGAGAAAACATGGTCATGTAAATAATACATTTATCCACAGTCCTTTCTCCTGTGACCCCATGAGACGCCCCACATGAGAGGAATCAGATAACTGCATATGTTAGTTTACCAGATACTGTTGTTGGCTAGCTAAATAGCATATCTGAACACAAAATTGATTTGATGTATCAATGGTGAAATGATCAGTTCCATTTGCTAAAAACAGCTTAAAAATTAATCATATCTGTTCAGTTTTGCTGAGATGGCCAAACTGTACTTTAGGAAATGCAATCAGCTGCTCACAGCCACTGTTGCCTGCAAGTTGAAGTCCAGAGGGTGCGTTAATGTCACCTGAAAACCTCTTACTGAGCACTCCTGTGGGCAAGGAGAGGAGAGTGAGAGATGGGGCAGCTCTGACAAAGGGTCCCTGAGCCAACCATAAACTATAGGGTTTGGTGCACCTGAGAACAGGTCAGGAAAGCTGATTTGAGAAGGAAAAATGTTTCAGGCTGCCCCTTGTTAGAGTGCACCCCAGACAGCTGTCTATATTGCCTGTGCCACCGACTGCCACTGCTGCAAGAGGGCCGTGCAAACTGTCGCTGATGGCAGAGTGACTTCGAAAAAAAAAATCCATATGTGCTGAGGATTACATTTCATTATGGCTCTTGAATATTTGAGAGTCCCATGACTGATCTCCACAGAGAGGAAATCACTGCTATGTCAGTAAGTGCACTCCCACCAGCCAAGAATTCGCTTGTCTAGTTTTTGTGTAAAGAGGAGTGCTGTGGCCCGAGATCTAGGTCAAACAGTCAGATTTTGCAAAGGTGTTAAAAATCACTCTTGTGGAAAACTAGTGTTTGCCTCTAGATTTCACTGTCTGATCTTTGTTACTTGAGAAAAAAAAAGCTCATATAATAAGAGGATCTTCGAGTCATGCTTGAATAGAAATGGCTCCACAATGTTGAGGAGTTATCAGTGCAGCATAATTGCACTGAGAGAATACATTATTTATGAGAGATTTAGCCTCATTAATCTGTGAAATGTTCTGAAAGTGTGATAATTTTATTTTTCTCATGACTTACTGTTCTGCAGATCTCTGCGGAGACATGAATTTGCTCTTTGATGCTCAGTCAGTTTCTCTGACTCTCTTCGTGAAGTAGCGTTCCTTGACAGCTCTCCTCCAGTGCTTTCATTGAATCATTATCTGTATCACTTGCTTGGACTCAACCTGTCTTTTCTTCCCCCCCTCTTTTGTCTTGCAGCTGCACACTGACCTCGATAAGGGGGACAGTGCGGTGAAGTACACTCTCTCTGGGGAAGGGGCCGGCTCCATTTTCACCATCGACCAAACAACGGGGGACATCCATGCCTTAAGGAGTCTTGACAGGGAGGAGAAGCCTTACTACACCCTCCGCGCCCAGGCTGTTGACATCGACACCAACAGGCCACTGGAGCCCGAATCAGAATTTGTAATCAAGGTCCAAGACATCAACGACAATGAGCCCAAGTTCCTGGAGGGACCATATACAGCCAGCGTCCCAGAGATGTCACCAGTAGGTAAGTGACCGTCTCCAGCGACTTCGTTTTACCCACTAAACATGGATAAATCAATGCTTTCCTTAATAAATTTGCCTGGCGCTGAGTTTTTATTGTCTCCTCCTGAACTGAGTTGAAATACACAAAGTTGCTAGAGAAGACGAGTCTCAGCATCATCACAGGCACAACCAGAGGGGCAGAGCCGCTCCCCCCCGACAGATTTTGACATTTCAGAGAACCAGTTATTCTTGGTGTGCCCTGAGTATATTTCACGGGGTTGTCTTTATACATTCTCCCCCAGGGAGAACAGATCAAGGTAATTCACTGGGAGAATGGCTCACCTTGATCTGAATGGCAATGAAGCCCCGGTTTAGAGAACTCCAAATCAGCGGTCTCCAGAGTACGGGTAGGAAGTAGGAACAAAACAACCTAGCCTACGTGCACACTCCAAATCACAAGCCGCTCTGTAACTGTTTACTGCAGAATCAGAGAGCCTTTCAAGTTGATATAAATTGATATGTTCACAGTGTTGCAGCCAAAAATATCAAATGCCGCCAGGCAAAAATGTAACTGATTCCTCCCAAGAAGGAGGTTGTATCAGAGTGCATTTTTGATTATTGTTCTTTTCCCATTATTTGGTAATATGCTGAATAAATGGTGCTGTGGTACATCAATGCAGCGTATGTTTAGAGACTTGAAACTGTTAATTAATTGATGAGATGAAAGCAGCTGAATGGCCTTCCTCAGAGAAATGACTCTTCTGAAATCAGACCAGAAACCCCCCAAAAACCCAGATTTTTTTTTTTTTTTTTTTTTTGGTTCTTTTTGTCCCGCAGAGCAAACACTTACGAAACTGCAGTGTTAGAATTTTAAATGGTGCAAAACTCTCTTTAGGAAGTGACTGATTCAAACAAAGCAACCCACTTTTCTGCCAATTCAAATGTCAAAAGTGAAAAGGCGTTGGTTATATTATCTCGTCTGCGCTGTATCCTCTAGTCTGTTAGTGCTGAACGCGATGCAGTTGTAGTAATCGGACATGTGTGGCTTTGTTAAGGAGGATTGAGACACTAATCTCTGTCACCTAATGTTTTAATGCCATTGTTACCATCTGCTCACATTGCAAAGCCTTTCCAGTATTAGCTCTTTATGGGTAAGTCGGAGCTTACCACAATGCTGCAATGACCATATAAAAGCTCTCCCTTGTGTCAGTGTATGTCTATCCTGTAGTTTAAACAGTTAAATATTTCTAGACAGCATGTTTTCCAGTCACACAGGCATTTGATTGATACAGCCGTGCATGGAGCTGTTTATGAAGTAGACAAGTAGTCTTTCAGGAGAGTCTCTGCCCATCTGCGACAGGGACACCAGGCATGTCTCTGGCTGTCACACACTCATAAGATAGTATGGCTTGCAAGGCTAATATTTATTAGTTACACTGCTAAAATCTGAAACTGCTGTCTCTTGAATTTGAATGCATGGTAAATAAGGAGTGCATTAATGCTATGGTGTTCAATGCCAGCTAGTTAAAGGGGATGAGCCATACCTCCAACAAGTAATTACTTTGTCCCTGTTACTGCAGGAGTTTGGAGGACTGCCATCTTACTACTACTCCTGCCCAGCCCTTTGTTTTCTTAATGATAACACTGCTTAATGAATGGCTGCGCAAAAAGAGCCATTTTACCCTTGATTTATTTCTAACAGCCTCTTAGTAATGCTACAAATGCGTAAATCAAAAATTACAGCAACAGAAAAATATAACAATTCTCCAGTAGCAGTCTTTCTCCTTTACATTCCTCCATCCTTGGGGTGAAACCACATAGGGGCTTGCATCTTCCAGCTGTAGCCGCAGCCTCAACACTTGTGATCCATCATTCAATAGTGTCAAGTGTGATCAGTCAGCAAATTAATGGATTTCAAAGAGTGTGGATGTCGGTCTGGCAGTGAAACAAATTAAATCAAACACATTTAATATGTCTTCATTTTCTCCTCCTGCAGGGACTTATGTGACGCAAGTGACAGCCACCGATGCAGATGATCCCACCTATGGGAACAGTGCTCGAGTGGTGTACAGCATCCTCCATGGCCAGCCGTACTTCTCTGTCGACCCTAAAACAGGTAAAACAGAGTACAGTGCGGCTACAGCTGGAAGATGCATTAAACCCTGCTGTTTCCATGTAAATTCATTTCTGTTTTGCTGATCTTTATTGTCAAATGAGATGACACAGTGGTGATTCAGCCTATACACTGTTCTTGAATGGTTTTACATTTGCTGCATTTGGTGTTTTAAATGCCAAACCCCTGGTGCACAGGAAGTGATGCATTACATCTTAGCAGTAACAGCCGCTTGTTTGGAACAAGGAACATATAAAAGAAGGAAAGGACATTATGTCAGATTGGTGGCACAGGTGGAAACTTTCAGCATGGTTGATAAATTGGTGAATGAGTTTCCCACTTTATAGGCTAGTTGAACAGGTTTTTACCCCAGCCAGGTGTCGGAGTCATTGTTAATCTGTTATATTGTTAACTTGGGATAAAATAAACAGTGTTACAGACTCCTTATGTTTTGAGACCAATAATAAAGTCAAATAACATGCATATTGGATAAAAAACCACCAGTCTGCATTATGTAGTGTATTTTGCTATATAGCTGAATCTCAGCCCTGTCAAAGTTAATATGGCATAGATATAGGGGGTTTTCTATTTCTGTCCCATTGACGTCAGTATGAGTAAATACTGCTGCTATGATGTCATGTCCCTTCCTTCTTTTATACGTTCCTTGGTTTGGAATAGATAGAATGAGCAGTGATAGCCGCCATGGCTGAACAAACAAAGAAAAGAGCGCCACCTGCAGAAACACCATAGGAAAACACACCAAAGCACCAGCCGCACTGTTTGATTGACAAGTGATTCTGGGTGCAAAAACACCAAAGCAATCCCTGCTTTAGCACCAAAGATATAAACTAAAAAAGAAAACCAAGGATCTTGCACATTACCACTTTAAATATGGCCGTTGACAGCTTGCCTGGTTGGGTGTCATCACTTTCTGCAAAGCATCCAAATGTCAAGTGAAGTCATAAACTGGCAGCCTAAGCAGCAGAATGTGCCCAAGCAACAGACTGCTGTGTTATAGCCACTGGTGACTTACTAAGTGTTTGCTGCAGTGATACTGGCAGTCCCTGTACTGAGGCTGGTGCAAAGTCGGACAACAAACCACTATGGCAGCTGGCATGAGTTTAAATTACCAAAAGACAAAATAAGATGTAATATAACGACATTCTTTGCAGCAATACTGATGATGCTAATTAGTTTAATTCCAGTTTATTGCCACCTGCACATTGCTGGACTGGGAGAAGAGTGTCAGTGTTAGAAAATGCAAGAAATATGAAGGTAGAGTGGCAGCAGTGAAGTAGTGAGAGACGACTTCTGTAAATCTGATGAGCAGCATACCTTTAAATCATCAGTATTTGCTAGTATTGGGCTGCTGTTGGCTTACTATCTGGGACAGTTCAAAGCATGTGAAAATAGGTTCATACATATCACACAGGGGGATACGGAGGAATCTATTGCTGATTATGCTGCTCATCCCGGAGCTTTACAGAGCACATACTGTGACTGTATTTCAAACCGATTCAGGAAAATCAAACTGTTAAAATAAATGTTTGCACTGCTGGGCTGTGCGTCTATCTCCAAACACACATCAACAAGGGGAACAAA
>OMLF01026978.1:0-11378 GCA_900302615.1 Holocentrus rufus | reverse complement strand
GGCTAGTATAGTGGGTTCGTCAGTGATGTTTTGTTCAAACCCACAAAACTTTAATTTAACTTCTTGCGGAAGTTAAAACAAAGCCATTTTGTCACTACATTTTCTATTTTCAACTATCTTTACTTCAGGAATGCAGGAATGCAACTTTTATCACAGTGTTATCTTCAATCGGGGCATGTTTCAGGATCTCCTGGGTGCTTTGTGATGAAAATGCAGGTTGTTGCAGCTAACCTGGAGGGTTACCTCCAGGTTAGCTGCAACAACCTGCATTTTCATGTGAAAATCACACATGTGCTGTTTATCTGAATCCGCAGACCAAATGACCTGCACTATAACCAGCTGGCCGTGCTTTCTGCCCAACAGTGGGCACGTTAGGTTAACACTAAGTGTACCTGAGAGTTTTAAAATCACTGAGCGCAGGTGACAAAGTGTGTGTGTGTGTGTGTGTGTGTACTACATGACATGCTCCAGTATCACCAAACCAATGTGTTTTCCTCCTGCCTCTGGGTTACTGTGATACTACGTTGTGAGGTATTGCTGCACTGCGTGGATGAAACTATTCATAAATCTTGGGGAGATTCCTCTTCCCAGGGGAACAACTCACAATGGAGGCATTAAGGAAATTATTGCACAAATAAAATGCTGAGTTATTATCGTTCGCGTCATTATTTCTGCCCATGGTCTGATTTCACCTTTATCGTGTTTCTCACCATGTTGCAAGTGGCATGATGGTGCAACCTTCAGCGCTCCTTCCAGCAGACGCCCTCCATTCCTGTCCTCCCTGCGTGATTCCCTCCTTCGATCTGTACCCAGGATGAGTCATGAGTCTTGGCACCAACAAATCCTCTTCCACCCCCATGACCCCCCCATTCCATCTTCCTAACCCTCCTTTTTTCCCGCCAGTGGCTCCCTTGGCCTCATTGTCGTCATGGAAACGTACAGAAATAAGCGTCAACTCTGGTCCTCCTTCAACCAGTCTGGATGCAAACCCAAGTGTGTGTGTGTGACTTGTGCGACTGCAATGCACAGAGGGCATTTTAACTGGCTCAGTCATCCTGAAAAAAAGGCATGTGTGGCAACATTGGCACACTGTTGTGAATGCGAATTTGAGCGTTTGCCACATCATGACAATTTGGTAACATGCTTCAACAAAAATGACTATAGCACTGTTTAGCATTGAAAGAAATGTCGATGAAACCTAAATGAAACAAAACGCACACTTCCATTTGAAAACAAGAATAAATCTCTGTGGACGTTTTGGGGAGTAAATTGAATTCAGGTGACTCCACCAAGAATTATGAAACACATTCCTGCTCAGCCTATGACTCTGATAAAATGTAGCCATGCTTAATGGTCTAATGAAGTTCTGATGATGTTTATGCAGGGAATCTCCGGAGAAGAAACCAGGCATTTTCAGAAGGTTCCTGTGATGCCAAGAAAATAGCTGAGCATCATATGATGTATGAAAAAGCAAAAACAATGGACTATCCTCGATTGCAAGTTTTGTTATTGGTGACTTTTGTGTTATATTACCACACAACCTGTTAATTAAGTGTCACAAATGACACCCCGGTATCAGGAGCTCTCAGAATGCCTAAAATCATTCAGATAAAATATTTTGACATGAAATATCAGGTAAACACAGGTGTTACTAATGACATTAATGAAGGTTCTCTTCCATTTAGGTCTAACAGAGCCAAGGTCCTGCTATTGTTCATGTTGGCTCACTGGAAAGACTGCTACACTTAAATGGAACAGAACCTTCATTAATGTCATTAGTAACACATGTGTTTACCTGATATCTCATGTCAAAATGGCTGCTGTGAAAAAGGTCTGTTATCAATTTTGTCAACAAAAAAAACGCATTGCACATAACACTGGCATTTTTCATCCCCTTCACAACAGTAAGTTGTTTTTACAGTGGTCAGACAGGCTTCCGTTCATAGCTGGGGCCTGAACAACACTGTAATTATGGGGAATAACATCATATCTGTCTTTCTCTCTGTCTCTAAAAACTAACCTGCAGTCTGTGGTTGTATGGTAAGCAGGAGTTTTTATTGAGTCTTTACTTCAATCCATTCTCTACCTATCAGTGCTGCAAACAGGTTTTCATCAGGACCGGTCACATGCTGCAGATAACAATCATCTGTCACCACTACATCAATATCTCTCACTTGATACTGTATCTACTAGTTTACCACTTATCAAATTGTATGTTTGCACCATTTTACATGTTTGTGAATGTGCGGCTTGCTGATTTCGGCCATGTGGCTAGCAGTTGTTTAGAGTATTTGCCAGGGTTAGCTTAATATATCACAATGAATTTGACATTTTATTAAAAATCAGTATGAGCATGCAGATGCATCTCAACCGCTATGCAACATTATGAATTAGTTATTATTGTTATCATTATCTTTATCATCCTGGTTTTAAAGCTGCACAAAGCAACATTTCTGGGAGGACTGTTTAGACTCAACTGACAAAAAAAAATGGAATAGTGAAGTAAGTTACATGTTAGTTGGACCAATAATGAGAACCATTTAGACTCAATCATTTTTGTTTGTTTGTTTGTTTGTTTATTCCACACTTTTCATCAGTTCAATCTAAACTATCCTTACTTCACTAGATCCTCTGCAGGTTTGCATAGATGAACACTGGTTCAGACACTTTTTCAGCAGGAATAAAATTGTGCAAGAAACACTGAATAAATGTAGTTTTTTGCAATCTTTTGGCAGGGAAACGGCTGTATTTAAAGATGATTAAGTACAAAATATTAGCTGGAAGCAGATTCAATCCAACAGTATCAGTGTTAGCAAAGATCCCGTATCGGTCAGTCTCTGGTATTTACTGTTGTGCCATTCATTCTATTCTCCTCCTCTACAAACAGGCTTTCATCAGGGCCAGTCACATGCCACAGATGATTGTCATATCATCTGTCACTACTACATCAAAAGCCTTAGGATGATTCTGGATCTCCAGGGTTAACACTCCACAAAGTGGGTGTTGGCAACATTCGTGTGTGTGTGTGTGTGTGCATGTGTGTACACGTGCGCATGCACAGTGGTGAGCAGGATTTAAGAGAGGGATAAGTAAGTGTACATAGTGATAAGTGACACTGATGGACCTTTACACTGTGTGAGCAGCAACACTCTATAAACATCTTGAAAGACTTATCGCCGTCAGCTCTCGACCCTGTGCAAGGTTGGTCGAAGGTGTGTCTGGCTGCGTCTATGCGTATGTGTGTGTGTGTGTGTGGGAGGCAGGACCTTTGACGGTGTGTGTCGATGGGTGTAACTCTCTCCCCTGTGCTCCAATCTGCCATAAAATACACAGTTAATCATATGAGCAACCATACTCAAATTTCTCCACTTGAGCTTTTATCATTTTCACTGTGAAAACAGCCATCAATTCATTTCACTGTTATCTTAACATGCGATGTTTGTCTGAGGTTGCAATAATTACAGGCTGTCCTATAGCCTTTTCTGGCAGGTACAAGCACAATGCAGCCGTAGTGTTTTAAGGCCCTTTGTGTAACAATTGAAACCTCACTACACCTCTGACTATAGTGAAAAAGGACAGGACTCCTCCCTCTCAGAGTGCACAGACCTCTTTCACTGCTCTTTCCTCTGGTATGACAGGTTCTTGGGGCCGTTATGGAGGCATGACAGGTTAGAAACCACCTCAGCCTGGGGCCGGTGGACATTAGCATGTCCTGCAGCTGGAAAAGGAGTTTCCATCCTCTGCTACATTCGACTGCTACCAGACTGTCGCTTATAGTTTTTAGCAGCCGTTTATAGCAATAAGGTGGTGAGAATTTAAATAAGAAGAGGAGAAACCTGGGTCGAAAAGGGAGGAAGAGGAGGAGGAGGGAAAACGAATATGTTCCATGGAAAAACCTGGTCTTACTCAGCACAGTGGCCCTGCGCCCATTTCACCAGTGCCCACAAAAAGTTGGGTTTTTTTTCTCTCTGAATTCAGCCTCTCTCTTTCTCTCCTTCCTCTGTGATTCAATAGCAGCATTTCCTGCTTTGTTTAACAGAGATTCTTTATTTGTAGAAAGCGTGTGTGTGTGTGTGTGGTGTGTATATGCGGAACCCTTACACTTCTCATTGTGCCTATTCTCTTCAAATCCTGGTTCCTCACATATGCTATTTATCTGCCTTGTCTGCTTCTAGCAACTCACACACACACTCACACACACTCATGCACACCATGTGTTCTGTGTGTATGCGTGTCCTCCCGTGATCCCTGTGAAAGGGACTTTTTTTCCCTCCTCCCACCCTTGTCACTCTACCCCTCGCCACACCCACAGTTGCCATGGCAACAGGCTTGCCACAGAGCCCTGATGACTTTGCCAGACACATATACGACCGCCATGGAAATAGTTTGGGTGTGGTTGCCATGGACACGGGGATACGTTGGGCCATACAGTGCGTGTGCAGTTGGAAGCGTGGAAACACAGCAGCGTTGATTTGTCATCGGAGATGTGTAATTGTCTCTCTTCCTGGCGAGAGGCTTGACAAGGCCGACTCATTCACATATGAAACCCTTTGCTAGAATAAAATAGGCTCATGCTCTCAACATGAGTACTCTCCTGGCACTTATTTAGAAGTGGAACGCCTGCCTGGTAGCCATAACAGTCCCACCGGCCCCCAAGAACAATGCAAAGACAAATAAATACTGGCAGAGATTTTTTGAAAGGAAAAGGAAGTCTGTCAATTTGTGTGTGTGTGGTTTGTTTTTTCATGATTATTATTTTTTTGTACAGAGCCAGCTCCCTTTTTACCTGAGGAGAAGCAGAGCAAATTGTATTTATCAAAACTAAGCGGCTCTGTTTCCAATTAAAATGCCAAATGCTTGGTACAAAAACCTCCGTTGTTTTAGTTTGTGTGGGTGGTTTCAATTATTTGGATGTCAGGCTCAAACATGGACAATCTAATGATTTTTTTTTTTTTCCTCTTATTAAAGAACACATCACTGGCCGATGTCTGTCAGGCAGCATTTCAAACCCATTTTGAAAAGATCCTCAGGCTACGACATTTCAACAATGCAATAGCGTGTGTTCTGTCACATGGAGGCATGTGTCCGGGCACGCAGCACGTCAGCGGAGACGATTAGCAGAGGAAGATTGGCTCTTTAACATTTCAGTTAAACCATAAACCCCCAAGATATATAAAGGAAGGACTGGCTGACTATTATGCAACTTGGTGGAAGATTGACTAATGCTTTATATGAACTCATTCTCTGCTATAGAAATGCCCAAGTGGAGGCCGTCTTTGCACTTCAGGCATTCAGGCTGCATTGAAATAATCAAATCTTTAAGTTATGCTGCAGTGTTACTATAATGCAATGTGTATATTTCTGCACTTGAAAGAAGTTAAAATTTAAAATGTCGATGTAATATGTCCTTTCTTTCTTTCTCCTTCCCACCATCTGTCTCTCTTTCTTTCTACAGCACTAATTCTCCAGGTACACCATGTAAATCCTTTATTATCTCCATATAGTTCCTAAGCAATAAAAGTGCGACTCTCCTAAGTACAGTAAAGAGCACTGCGACCACCCCCGTGAGGCTCCAGAACAATACCAACAGTGTGTTACAAATGTCAGCGCTTTACATCCAAAAAGGCTCTGCGGCACTGAGCAAGAGCATGGAAAAGAAAAGTAACATTGGAAAACATTGGACGGACGCCTGGAAAGTAGAGTATTTTCAGTTGCTGTGGGAACGCTCAGAGTGGATTTTAGACCCTGGCAGGGATAATTGACACTTACTTCAACAAGTGGTATTTATCGGACTGATAAAGGTCTGCATTTAGCTCATCCTAACGTCACAGGTAACTGACAAAATGTTTTGGCTGTTTGGTGAAACCTATGGATGGATGACACAACAGACATGTGAGTGCGTATCCATGTGGGCGTGCGTGTGTGTTTGTGCATGGCTGTGTCTGCACAGATGCGGCCGCTCACACAAATTGTGCCGATCCTTTTCTCAGTGACTCATGCACCAACAACGTTGTTTACACTATGTGTGTGTTCAAGATCCATTCATGAGAATTGCCCCCTCCCTGCCTTTGTAGTGATCATATGTCTAGTTTCACTGATGTATGTGCAGATAAGGCAACTCAAGGCTCTCTTTATTGTGATAAGGAAGAGCGTCACGGTTTGATTGGCACAGGTGAGAGATAATCTGGGTGGGTTGAGAGGTGTGGCGGTGGGACTGAATTGTTCATCAGCTTTGTGCCAGTAATAAATTGGCTCAGGGCCAGTTTAGATTCACCTTTATAAAACTATAATTTCCTTGCCAGCAGCACTTTTTAATGAAAAGCTGAATTGGGGCTGTTGTGCAAACTCATCACACTGGCAGGCTCGCTGAATTCGGCAGCCATTGGCAAAGTCCCTTTCATGACCATTCAGATGTCTTGAGTTTGGGAGGTTGTTGCAACTGTGGCTGATTAAAGCAGCATTTTGGAGAGCAGAGCCAGGCCAGCACTGAAGTCACAGCCAGGGTGAACAAGTAACAATCGTCTTCGTCCCCCAAGGCTCCGCTTGTGTTTGCAGGTTTGTTGGCTCAGAGCTGCAAAGAGTGCAGTCCAACCACTTTACTGTTTCGAAAGTTCAGGATTTTTTTTTTCTTTTCTTTTCTTTTTTTTTTTGGTGAAATGATTTAACTTTCACTTTCAAGTACTGTTCAAATTAAAGGTGCATTGTGCAAAATGGAGTGTCAGATGGAGCGAGGACTGTTAGCCTCAAAAAACCTGAAATAGGCACAAAATTTATTAATGAGTCAGGCAGACACTGGGAACCAATCAAACTCAACCATCAAATTATGTGCTTATTCCATGGTTTTTGTCATTTGATTGTAAGTATCCTCAGCATAGTTCATTAGTGAATCAACCCCTTCACTAGTGCGACAAATTAGCTGCATGCTATAATGCAGCATGGGCCAGAGCAGTATGTAAATATGCTCACTGGCATGACATTCTGCAACACAGAGACAAACAGAATTGTACACATTTGCAGACAGAAATACACACACACACGCACACACACACACACACACACACACACACACACACACATATTTGCACAATTTTTTCCATTGCCACCACTGTGAATTACTTTGTCTGAGTCTTTTCGATGAGTGTTTTAGTTGAAGCTGGCCCAACAGTTTACAGTCAGCATGCAAAAAACATTTCATACTTGAAGTGTCCAACAGGAAGATTCACTTATGGCTTGTTACAGGAGTTTCCACTGAAAACCATATTTTTCAGTGTGTGTTTGAGTCTGCTGCAGTCGAGACACACAAACGAGATGCTGCGTTGGCTATAGAACTTAATATTGGATTAAAACTGTAATTGGTGACTTCATGGTCAAAACATGATGTGACTGTGAGTCACACAGGCGTCACAGGAGTCTGAGCTGACTGAGGAAAAAAAAAGTTCAAAAACTATGTTTATATATAAAATGGTTAGCATAATCGCATTACATGATGAAATGAATCTGAAGAAAGAGTATTGCTTAACTCAATTCAGTTGAAGCCTATTCGCTTTGTGGAGTGGCATTCAAATGGTAGCTCTTCTTACTCTCAGTAGTGTGCCATTCAGCACACAAACAAGTCAGTGACCATAACATCCTCCACAATTGGCGCAAACCGCCTGTGGTGTAATTGTATGTATATATTTATTTTTTGTATGCGGGCTGTGCAGTTTCTGAGACACTCTTGCTTGAAGCTCGGGGAGTTTTCGACCTGTTGACGCTGTGTTGGGTTTCATTTTGCAGATGCTGGATAGTGTTAAAATACATCATTTCAAAAGCTTTATCAAATTTGACCCTGTTAGCTTACTGGCAAATCGGGTTCATTCTCAAAATGTAGGACTCCAGTGTCAAAATCTATCATTGTCCCAGGCTTCATCCAAAACAGGCAACAGAGGCTCAGAAATTGCTCATGACAGACCAACAGAGCCCAATCCATAGTCCCTTCCCCAGTTGTAAATCATGGAGGACAACAACTCGCTTGACTTCCTGATACTGAGAATGTGAGACAACTAGAATCATTATCAACACAAACTGTGCCAGACAAGAATGTGACACAAAGTAGCCAGGTATTGAGGTGTAACATTAGCCTGCAGACAGCCTTCAGCTACAGACAGAAGATTAGTACCGTGCTGTAGAATGTATCAGCCCACATCGAATCTCATCACCATAATATGTTTTCTCAGTCTTTATCACCATCTGATCTGATATGAGCTGGGTGGGAAGCCTCAGATGTGGAGTACCTGGTACTGTGGGAAGACCTTGATGAAGATTTATCGGTATTACTTCTTATGGGTGCTACTTCTCTTCTCTGCTCTTCTCTTCCTTCCTTAATCAACAATGTTTACTCAATCAAACACGTGTATGTTCCACCTTCACATTTCTCTATGGCAACCTGCAGTGTATAAGTTTATTTTGGAGCTTGCTCGGGTCTGTGTGTACAGCTGGGTGTGTCCGTGTGTTAAAACACACACAAAGCATATGATATACAAACCCTGATTGCAGTGTTTACATTGTGCCCACTCTAATATGTGGCTGCTGAATGAGGACCTCATCATGTTGGTGTAACGCGGTATAATTTGGTTTTAGAGGATAATGGAGGCCATTTAGCGTGGGTGGCATGGGCGAGAGCTGACTTAAAAACCAGTCAGTCAGATGGCAAATACGCCAATGTATGCATTTCCCTTATCTAATCTTTCATACCTTCATACCTAAATTTTTGTTTTATGGCAGTGAGTATGGAGACTGCACATTGTTTACAGAACACTGAAGCGCCATTGCCGGCAGGCTGAGGCAAGCAGATTTGTAATTGCTGAAAATTGTCCGTCCTTTGTTGAAGAGATCAAGTGTAATAGAGAATCTTGACTGAGACATGGAAAATGTATTGTGATATATCAAATGTTTTCCTCTAAATGCAATATATCTGTTTTAGAACACAGTGATCCACAGTGATCATGACACTCCCTGCAAGTCACCCTTCAGTGTAATTGTTTACATATGTGAATATATATGGGCTGTGTGTTGTGTAATGGGGCGGTCACATTAGCACTAAACCCAGATGGAAATTGATTGTTTCCCATACAAATCCATTAAAAATCCATATGAATGATGAAAAAAATTAGTCGCATCCAGCGGTGTAAAAATATCACACCGTATGCAAAGGTCAGAGTTCACTTTTGTTGAACTTTAACCTGCAAATTTGATGTGATGTGCAAAAAAAAAAAAATCTGCAGGCTGACCTGAGAGGTGACCACACCATAAGATGTTGCTACTTGAAGCTGGGAACTTTTGGCTTATGGGTGGCGTTGTGGTGTGCCAATCAGCTTCATTCAGAGAAAACCCATCACTCCCCAAAGAGCCATCGAATTTAACCCAGAACCTGGTGGAGGCGCTGTGATGGGCCTATTAGCTCCTCATTCATGTCTCCGAAGTCCTGAGGCTCCAAATGTGTTATATTTTCTACTAATTTTGACTATTACCTGCAACCTGTCATCAGGTTGTAAGCATGAGTGTCAGAGGACAAATACACCGGATGACACAGGATCACTAGAACATAACCCATCACATGCTTAAACTGTTGACATCTAATGCTATAATTCCTTTTGCTTGAACCTCTAAGAGGTAATTAGCACTGTTCTGCATTGTGAATGACAAGACAGACACCTCTGTGGTCTGCTCTGATTTATGAGCTGAGGTGCGTTGACATTCCTCTGAGGAGCATCCAACAAGTGCTGTAACAGTTTCACGTTGAGACACGTAAGAAAACTATGAACTTGTTCAACGTGGTATTGGCATGGAATGGATACTGTATGGGTGGAGGTTAAAATAATACACATGTAGGGGATAAGAGAAAGAGATCCCACGAAGGTCAAGCACTCATCCCTGTCTTTACTTTGATCATAAAAGACACACAGCTGCAGTTTGGAAAGGGATACAAAAGGAAAGGGAAAGACTTCAGAGTACAAAAATTAATTTAGTCCAACCTCAGTGCCAATCTACACTAAGTCAATACAACGTAAAGCATTGACAGAGCCATCTCATGTCCTTGAGGATGATTGCATTAGCTCGCGGCAGTTTGAGGAATTTATCACGGTTGTGGTGACAACCCAGCAAGCTATAGTGAAAGCCGGGTGAACTGCTTCGTCCCCAGTCAAGGAAATTCCTACAATGTGGCTTTTGTTTGAGTGTCACACTCTGTTATAGATAATATCTATCATCAGCTCAGACAATTAACATGAGCAGAGATGTGAGAGCTAATCTGACTTACAGCATTCTATTGAAACCAAGGTGTGTCTCTTTGGCACTTCTACAATAAGATACCCCACATCAATAACCTGTTCTTTTTGTGGCTGGCCCTGCATCGCTTATATCAAATATCACTTCTGGCCTTTGAAGTGTCTACTATCAAGTATTTATGCACCTTTAGCTGTTCTCATGTCAGCCCCAGGCTTGGTTGCTCAAACATACCAGTTTATCTTGATGCCTGTTCATGTGAAAAGTTCCCATGTGCTCAATACTTTCCCAAGCACTAAAACTTTGAATGCTGGCACCTAAAGCATTGCATCCATCCTCAAAAACATAACCGAAAATGTGCTTCTGCAATTAGGCTCTTAACACCTTCCAAAGTAAGCAAGATTGTACATTGGCACGATGAGAGGAGAACAATAAAAGAGAAACACAATGGAATGGCCAAACAGCAGGAACTCACGAAAGGGAAATAAAGCTGACATGACTCACTCCCTCATGGCTGCAACTTGGTGGGGAAAAGGGAAAAAAAAGGAGAAGAGAAAAATCATTTGAGCATCTCCAAAATCTAAGCCTCAAATCTGGATCTGCGCTTCCAGTCCTGACCACAGATGAGTCATAAAAGGCTATTATATATAGAGCGGATGGGGTTGGGTGGCTGCTCTCTGCACCAGAACTGACATTGGCAAAGGTCGCCTTTTGAAAGCAACCAAAATGAATCCATGAACTGAGCAAACCCAAGGCGATATTGAAATACAGAGGATGGGAGGGTTGAAAACCCATGCACCCAGACAAATACTTTCCCTCATGTTACTGGCATGGCCATCCAATTTTTTTTCATTCTATTGACATGATTTCCCTGTTTTTCTCCCTGTGTGGTAGCAGGGAGCAGCGAGCCTCAAGTCCAGAGCAACACCAAAGAGCCTTTGTCCGGAGCTTGGTGTACTGCGGAGAGGAAAACTGCAGGGCTTTGGGCCTGTGTGAAAAGCAGGTATGATGGCAGGGGATTGGAATGTGGTAAAATGGGCAGAGGGATAAAAAAAGGGAGACAAGGAGAGGGAGCGAAGGTCATCAGGGGCGGAAGGGAGTGGCGGGCGGTGGAG
>OMLF01026977.1:0-12779 GCA_900302615.1 Holocentrus rufus | reverse complement strand
ACTCTTTATCCTTCCTGAGATCAGTCTTACAGCCAATCAGGATAATTGGGACGTCCCGACAGAAGTGCTTCACCTCAGGGTACCACTGGATACAAAGGTTAGCGTTTAAGTGCCTCATATGCAGATTTAACCCTTTATGTCCTTCTTATTAACATTCGACTGTCATTAACCCTGATCAGTATGACCTTTTTTTTTTTATATGCAAGCATTGACATTTTCCCCTGTAAGAGAAGAGTCCCAGCACAATTTATTTTAGAGAGGTTTTGAGGCGTAGCTGCACGGGTTCAATGTTCACATGCAGATAGAGTCACATGAGTTAATGTTAGCTAAAGGAATGTACACCAACATATCAGCCTCTCAAACAAGTCAGCCTCTAACAATCATTTATCAAGCTAAGCTCTTGTTTGAACATGGGACCCGAAACTGTGGTCAAACAGCCGATGTAGCACAGATGCTTTCTTGTTTCGCAGGGCCTTTGTTGGCTTAATAGCACAGCACACACACACACACACACACACACACATACACAACTCCTTATTAATACATTCAAGCAGTGATTACCTTTATCGAGACATTCTCAAAACTGGTTGGGTTGGTTACATCATAACAGATTAAAACCAGATTGGCTTCCTGGTAAGAGAGAGGCCTTAAGCGGTCGTAGTCATCCTGACCTGAAAGGATATAGATTAACATGTTAACTGTAAAATTTAAATGTGAACACAAAGAGAATCAAGTGATGATTTTGGGGGCGGGTGTGGACAGAGGACCTATTTAATCTGTTCTGGATGCAACAGCCTGAACTTAAACATATAGAACACAATGTTGGAATAGATGTATAAAACCACATCCTGGTTTCAGCTTCCTTTTCCGCTGAAACGAGTGGCCATGCTGCAATGAGACAAAGATAAGGTGCTAACTCATAGTGCCATGGGTTTTCCTGGACATGAAATGACTAGACAATATAGATAGTCAAAATAGGATCTTGATGTTCCGGCCTCACAGAAATTTCTTAGAAGTTTCTCAGACGCGTTTAGGTGTTGAGCACATATCTTGGTCTATTCCAAACAAATGAATAAAGATAAAATGCTGTGAATTTTAAACGTGAATGTGAATTTTATAAAGGTGATGAAAACACTCAGTAAGTTTTGTTTTAACTTATCTACTTTTATCCACAAAATACTCAACACACCCTGTGTTAAAGTCTTTAATTTGCCTCTAATGTTCACTCATAGATGCTTTATTAGTAGTTTGTACTGTGCAAACCTCTGCTCTTAAAACAGAATGACGCACAGGCGCTAACCACAGTGTTTCTCTTCATATCAACCTTTACCACTTCCTCTGTCAGCGGTGTCTGCAGCCGCCGTGTGTGTCGGAGCAAGGAGATAAAGTATGAACCCACTGTTGATCTGCCTGAATTAAATACTGTACAAGACATTAAAATAATTTCTCCAGGCCTCTGACTCCTAGTATGGCCTCTTTATCTGAGGGTTTACACAGTATTGAGCAAGCTTCTGCCCAAATTACATCAAAGCAGTCTGTGTGAACTGAGTTCCACTGACAGGGCGTGCTCCAAACCCTCATGTCTTTCCACATAACTTGCTTATTGCGAAATAACTGAGAATGGCAAGTGATATGTTTATGTTCATCACTGCTGTGTAGTTGCCAAAGAGTCTTACCTGCTGTATCATACAGGTTCAGCTTGATTTCTTTTCCCCCATGAGTGATAGTGCTGACGTATTTTTCAAACACTGATGGGGCATATTTCTGTTTTTGACACACAAAAGAAAAAAGTGTCATTTTGTAACAAGGCTATAAGTTGATTTTCTATGAAATTATATAGATGCTCCATTAAAATCTTATTGTATGCCAGCGTATTAAATTTATTTAGTTATATTAGCAAATGTATATTTGGAAATTGATTTCACGTTTATTGAAATGTATTAGAGTTCAAAAAGGGTAAGTTCAACTATGACCGGCTTTTTCACAATCACAGTCAGAAACACAAACAAATTCAGATACTAAGAGATGACACATGACATGCAAGTTCCTCTTACCTCTGGAAAATCTCCTTTGGCATAAACCATCAGAAGAGAAGTTTTCCCACAGCCTCCATCTCCCACAATGACAATTTTGAGCTCTTCTCCCTTTTTTGCCGTGCCATTACGGCGGTTTTGTGTCATGATTCCTCAAAACCAATCCAGTGGGTGCCAAACAGAGAACAGGGCTGAGTTTACTCCCTCCAGACTTTGGTAAAATACATGACAAAGCCTGATGAATTAACAGGGGAGAAGCTGAGATGATTTTACAGGCAGTGTCAAGAGAGAGGAACAGACAAGCCTCATGTTTTACCAGGTATCTGATTCCGCTCACCACTTCCTGTTCCTGTCACACTCGAGCTGTCTGCAATTGACCCAAAACACTTCTCTGTTGTCCCATCATGAGTTCCCTCACTGAAAGCATCTCTGTGTCAGAACAGCACAGCAGCTGGACCGCACATGGAGAGCATTTGACTCTGGCCGCTCTTACTTCCTCTATTACATGCTTGCCTGTTTCATTTCTGGGCGTGTACGCAATTTGAAGCACTACCTCTATTTGGATTTAGAGAGGTGTGTGTGTCTGTGTATTAGATGACACTCGATTTAATCATTTACACCATTGCCCCTAAAGACAGACCTTGAGATGGCCTTTGTGTTAATATGAACAACTATCTGATAATTAAAATGTCTGGATTCTCCTCTGTGAAGTCATGCGGTTGTTGCTACTCCACTGACATTGAATGGGAAACTGACAGTGTGAATGTTCGTCTAACCTTTTACATCCAAATGGACTTTATATTTTTCTGGGCTTATCATTTCAGAAAAAGAAACTGAAATAGTGCCAGCCTGTCCTCAGCTGCATCACAAATGATAAGATAACTGAAGATCTTACAAGGCCAATATGATAACAAATGAACCATAAACCATAAAACAGTGATTTACTGCACTCAAGTAATATCTGCATGGAATTTATTTATTTATTTATTTATTATGAGAAGCAGAAATATAACATATTTTAGCTTGCACAGAATATGAGCCAGCCTTGGCTTCTAGATAAACCTGTACATAACCAGTTGTGGTGAATCAGACGAATGAAATAAGGTTGCCTATGTAACTCATAATATTCACAGTTATAAGCCACCTTGTGTTTTTAGTTTAGCTCTTAATGGTGGCATAATGTTGCAAATTATATTTTATTTTTGTTTTGAAATTTTGAAAAATAGCCCATATTGTTTCCCCTTTATGTAAATATTATGAAAGCTGTAGGGTGTTTCCAGTGAAAGATGGTGGATCCCACACTCTCTCTCCTGCACCGTTCAGTGTGTGGCTGAACATCAGAGTGACATCACAGATTCTGTGTCAGGACAGACTAGGCTCTCCTCCTGATGAGCATTTTCCTTATCATGGGAACCGATTCACTTCCTTCCTCAGCAATCAACTATATATGCAAAATCAAGGGTTTGGGGGTTATATTCAGGGCCATGATACCAAGTTTGATCTGGATATATGCTACACCCTTAAGTGCCGCTGACAGGAAATATGTAAACCAGACAAACTGGCTGATCACACAGGGATAACATTTTAAAGCTGGAACTGAATGGATTTCCCCTTCACCTTTGTTGTGCCTTTCTCTCCTGCAGCTGCTGAGATCTTTGATGGTGAAAACAATCTGACAACAACCGTTGCTTGGTGATATGTATCAGTGGGTGTAGTTGGAATTTTATGCTCAGTGCAAATTATTTAATAGTTAAACTGAATGTACAGATTCAAATGTAAGATTTAGTTATTTTCCACAATCCATCATTTCAGTGAATGATGGTGGAAAAAGTGTAACTGGTAAACAGAAATGCCTTAAATGTGAGCAACCTATCCCTTTAAGAGGATAAGTTGACACTGCCCTTTGCATTAGCTATATTAAGTTAGAAGCACTATCAGGCTACTGTGCTCTTGTAATGGATTATCTAACCTTCAAGTATTTTGCTTCAGTACGGGCTCCATGCACTTTTTTTTGTCTTGAAAATACATTTTAAAATAAATTTGCTGGGATTACCATTTGCAGCTTCTTTCTGCACCCCATCACCTTGCTGTATAAATTGTTTTCACGCTTACATCTTATTTTTTTCTAATGTCTATATAATGTATATCTCTCTAAAATTTTCGTTTTTGACGGGGCCTAGAAGTCGTTAAAAATTTTGTAAGAAACCAGCACAAATTAAGCTAAACATGTCTTTTTGCTTAAGGTTCCACAGCAACAACAAGATGCAACAGAACATTTATTTGTGTGTAGTCTATTTTATTTACACATCTCAGAAAAACAGACAAGGTGTAATAGTCAAGGAAAATAGATGATTACACAAGCTATACTGAGAAATAAGACATCCACGACACCGGACATGCAAACAGCCGATTTAAGAGCGAATTCTGGAGAAATAAAAGTCATTATTTTAAATAAAACGCATAGAGAACCGAGTACCTGCATGACAAACGCCCAGTCCGTGAATAGAAGATTACAAAACCCACAAATTATTAAATAAAAAAGAAGAAAATAAAAAAGAACGTCACGGATGCCTGATTTGAATTCCTCACTATTTCTACAATATATCAAATAGAAAGTAACCAATAACTGAAGATACAAAGTTAAAGAAAAAAGGATACACTGACATATTTTGAATTCACTGGCTAAATCTGTCGATACAAATTGCCGTGCATGTAGCACAGCCTATGTGTGCAGTCTATGTGAGTCTGGTACTAAATCAGTATGATATAGCCTACGAAATATAACTACTGATAAAAAACAGACGCACAGTGCTTGTTTGACTTATGAGGTGAAACAGGAACAAAATCAGTGTTAAAAACAACCCATAAAATGTATGTAATCTACAAAATACACAGGATAATGACATTTCCTTTAAGTGTGCAATACATCCACAAGTATATCACATATTACTTTGCCTACCCTTTTCATACAATACACTAAATAAAGAACATTTTTCAAAAACAACTTATCGCGGGCAAAGGACGACAGGCGCCTAAGAGACAGCTGAACAGAGGCCAGTCCACTAATCCCCATTGTGTGGAATATTCCAGTCTGCCTGTGCGTAATGCTGGCGCAACCCACCGGGGAGTGTTTTGCAAAGGCCTATAAATAACCTAGTCAATGGCTTTGAAAGAAAAACCTAAATGCCATTTAGAATTGTATCTTTATGCGTAGTAAACGTTATTCAAAACTGCCTGATTTTTCACAGACGCTCGCTCTGGCGTTCTAAGCTCGAGAGGGGGAATCGCGCTATTATAATGCTTCAATGCTCCGAGCCTCGTGACCTGCAATGGAGGAATGCGCACACTTGCAGAGCTCGGGATGGATAACAAGAAAAACAGGCCTCTGACACGATCTGCTTTTATGAGAGGAAAACGGTCTTACAGCAGGGAGCTGCTCTAAATGCAGCAGCTCATGATTCAGCCTGGTCCTGCCGTAGTAGTCACTTTAGTAGCTGCATGTAAAGTTTGAACCCTGTTTGGAAACCATAAAATAGCACGAATGGTCACGTGGCCGGGGGTTATGAGGGCAAGCAACAATAGTCACGAAAAATGAGTGCATAATGGGCACCTTAGAGACACCTGAAGACCCTTTACGCGCGCGAATTAGACCCTCTCGCCCCTTCTTGACACTCTTCTCTTCCCCTCTCCTCTTTTTAGCCTTTACCAACAAGATGGATAGCACTTTGTTTGTAGCCTATAAATCTTCTGGTCAGCACTTGGAAACACGGCGAACCACGAGCCTTTGTCTTGAAGGTAATGCAGAGAGCACGCGGAAGCCCGAAGCCCTCTGGTTCCCGAGACAAACAACAGCACTGCTGCAGAGGATTCCTGTTGACCTTATATGGCTGTGTGGGGGTGCAGCTCGCTCGAGCTCTCATGGCAACCGGCCAGAACTCTCAGATTACTGCCGTTGCCAAGGCTTGTCAGCCCTGCAACTAGGCGACTGGTCTGAACGCGCCACGTAACGTCCCCTTTCTGCACGCAACCGTTAACAGTTTTTACACATAAATATGCTTTTAAAACATAAACAGTGTCGAGTTAAAACTTGTTGGTCCCGGCTGATACAATGTATTTCTAATACATCTCAGAGAAATACCGAGAACTTTCCCGGAAATGGCTCTCCTCGAACGATCGAGCCTCACCCAGTTATGGCGCAGCAACATTTTACAGCACAGTGCTCTTCTTTGTCTGTAAAAGAAGCCATTTTGAAACAGAGAACAGCAGAGATCCTATTGAACAAGTGCAGCCTAGACACCAAAAGGTCTCTTTGGAGAAAGGGAGGCAGTGAAAAATACAAGATATTTCTCCCCATAAGATGTTAATGCTCGATTAAGACTCTGTTGGATTACATGTTTTGAATACCTCGCTGTAAGTTTCTAATTACAATACCAATCAAAAATAAATATGGGTTACAGTTAGACTATATATTTTACAATAGCCATTATGGTTTTTATGGTAACATTTAATCACGCTTAATCATGTATATGTTTGTCCTCTGAGAACATACTTACATAATACTTACACTGGATCTGGTAAATTCAGTGAAACAGCTCAAAATCCACTCCCTCTCCAAACAACCTTTCCTTGTAGTTTTTAATGTTGTGTACGCTCACTTGTATATGTCGAAACAGGCGAGGTTAAATTTGACTGCAATCCTGTCTTCAGGGAAAGAGAGGAGATTGTTTGCATATTGCCCACACAGATGATGCTTGAAGATGATCAGCATATTCGCTGGTTAAGAGGCAATGCCTACCACTGATCAAAAGTTTTCAAAAGAACTATTTTTCGTGCTAATGGATTCCTTCCTTTTCAGGAGATGCATTCCCACCCTTTCTTAATGCCATTATTAGAGGATCCGAAGATGGAGCTGAAAACATTCCTTCTGCCCCTGCGTTTAGGCCTGTTAAATGCATTTCATCAAAATGTTGAGGTAAATATTTTCATCAGAGTTTTCCCTCCATCTGTTTCCTCTAAGATTTGATAGACTGTTTTTGAGCCGTTGTAGACACTCTGAAAAGACTGCCAGGCTGGAGTTCTCCACAAAATTTAAATATGCCCTTGAAGGAAGGTCAGGCGACGCGTTTGGTTCTTAAATGGCAAATGGAGAGCCTACACCTAAACGTGACTTACGCTATCTCAACACTTTCCTATGACATACGTACAATTGAGACGTTTTAGTCAGGACAGCTTAACACAATTTAGTATGTATGCTATTGTGAGAGGAAAAAAAGAATAGTGTTTAACAAAAGGGGTTATCAATCAACAGCTAAATTTCAGACAACACTATGAAACTATTTTTCAAAGGGCCATTAGCAGCCCATGGCCTGCTCTCTGTCATCTGAGGAGCAGTGGTACATTGATATTCTTACACCAGCATGCCAGTGAACATATTGAAGAGAGTTGGCAGCTAGAGACACCATTATATATGATCAATTTGATGATAGATCAATAGATAATAAACTGACAGAAAACACTTTTAATAACAGTAACTGCATGCCTCACATTTTACATAGCTTAATTATCAAAATTGTTAAATTATTATAAAAGAAGTGAACTTACTCATTGCTAATCATATCCTACAAGGCCATAAGTGCAATGCCAACAATATGCCATTACACATTTTGTTAATTTCACTGTGATGTTTTCTCTAATTAACACCTCCAAAACATTAAGCTGTTTATTCACATTTGGTTTCTTTTTTACTTCAGAAACATAAATACTATTATATGGGTGTGCCATGACCTATTTAAGACAAAGATGGATTCCAGGCAGAGGAAAAAAGGTTCAAAATGTCAAAGGGATTACATCCAGTATTTTATCTTCCTTCTTCTCAATCCTTTAAAGGAGGAATCATAGTTTTATCATAGTCCGTGAGAGATGAGGAAATCAAGTATAAGATCCCTTTTGGAACAAAGGAAACCCATATAGGCCATTGAGTCCTGTTTCAGGAAAATGGCTGCCGAGAGCGCTCAGCCCCCTCTCTCTGCTCTCTGTTGAAGGATTCCTGAGCCGTGCCTCTAATAGCAGAAAGCTGAAATGCTGCTGCGCTCTGATTGGCCGCCCGAGCTGCTACTGTTAACCAGCCAATTGCCCGAGCACTGCAAAATATCAAGCAATGTCAAACAAAACCCAGTTTGTTTGGCAATACTCGCCACCGAAAAAAACTTACTGGTTTAAAATTGCATAAAAGAAAAGCCCCGCGGTTGTCTGGAACCGTAAAAATGTGACTGCAAAAACCGTTTAAGCAATATAGTTGGTCTGGATTAAACCAGAAGTGAGCGACTGAAAGAGGAAAAAACCCAGTAGGATAAGATATAACTAAACTGCGGTATCAAAGTTGATGTTGAAATCGCTTGGCGTCGCTTGACTCTCGTGTGAAAATCATATTCCTGTAACTATCGCAGACATTTCCCAGTAACAGTCCACATCACCGTCGACAGCGGAGTCCCACAGCAGCGATCGCCTCTTTGTTTGTTGCTTTCCAAATATGTCCTAAAATATTGGGATTGGGAGACACCACAGAAACTGTGCAAAAAAACCTAAACAAATAACGTAGCCTATTAGGTTTAATTAGTACCAGTTGAGAAAATATTGCCCCCTGTGTCTCTATCTTGTGTTTGCCATTTGGGTAAATGCAACCGGCAGATTCAACAAAAAAAATAAATCACCTATAAATACGGCACCAATGAGCTATCACAAGCCTTACATTTTTCCCACATGTGTAATTACACGTCATTATTACAATCGCTTAGCAGTACTATCATTTTATACAACGTTGTATCGATATTTAAAGGGCCAGAGGAAGGGAAATAACTTTGTAGCGAAAGTGCGAATAGCAGAGGAGGAGGCCAGGCTCAGCGGTGTATTGTGGGAGAGACAGAAGCTACAAGACTGGAGGCACACAATATGTGTTGGCTCTCGCCTAAAAGGAGGCAGTATTCTTCAAGCTAAATCATGTAATGTAAGCGGCGAAAGGAAAACGATTTTGTTTTTTCATCAATAAAAAAACGCTCAACCGGACAAATCATGTCCAAGCCGGGGGAGAGAAACAGATTGAACGAAGACCATGGCAGAAAGCAGAGTTCAAGTAAGCTTGTTCTTTTTTCTTTCTCCAGCCTAATGCCTGTTTCGGTAACTGGGATACGATAGGTCCCATTTTGCTCGTAGTTGACTAGCCTATCACCCAGTAAGCAAAGTCAAGCATCTGTAATGTATCGGTATCTTGTGTTTAGTGTTTATGCTGATAGCGGGACCGTGTTTTGTCTCGTGGTCGCTTTTTTTATCGGTGCCTGTCGTTGTTTCAGGTTTGGCGAACGGCATGGATAGTCATCCCGTCTGCAGTTCGGGGGAGAAACGAAGTCACCATTGGAGAAGTTACAAGTTGATTATTGACCCAGCATTGAAGAAGGGATCGCAGAAACTGTACCGCTACGATGGACAGACTTTCACCGTGCCCGTAAGTGGATCGTTTACATCCGCCTTTGATGCGGCGAATTGCTACAATTGTAACCGAGTAACCGACCTCCATGATAGGTTACAATGTGCGCTGTTATTGGGCTGACTGGACGCGACAGGCTTGTTTCTGCATCTTACACGGCGTGTCAAACGTGTTCATTTTAGCAAGCGCAAGCCACCGGACGCCGTGTTAGCGAACTACTTTGCAACAAGTTATTGCCTTGTGCCTCCAAGTTTTGAATGGGAAGGATAACATTGTTGTTCCCCTCCTCCCCCCCTTGCAGAACCCTGGGATACCACCGGTGGACACAGTCCGGGACCCGAGAATCGGTCGTCTCTGGACTAAATACAAAGGGATAGACCTCCCTGTCCCGAAATTCAAGGTACATGCTCAGATAAAGCTCATGTCAGAAAGTATCCTGCTCTCCTCAAGTTTTTAGGGGACTGTCAAATGCGAGGTCGCCTGACACACCCCCTCGCCGATCTTCAGGATATTGCATGATTGTTGAAGCGTTATCCATCAAAATAATCTGTACTGCCCAAATGCATAAATCGAGTTTTTGGGCTTTTTACCGAGTCTTTAAAATTAGAGTAATATAGCCCCGACCGGATTTGCATGGTGTATGTAAATAGGCTTACACTTTGTCCAACTGTTGTTCTTTGTCCAGCTGTCAGTGGTGACCCCGCATGGTAGCCTATAATGATATTGACCTGAACCCACATCGCTCATAACCTCACTCCTCTCTTTTTAGATCGATGAGTGTTACATCGGCCGTGTGCCTCCAAAGGAGGTGACATTCGCGAGGCTGAACGACAACATCAGGGAAGGCTTTCTGACAGACATGTGCAAGAAATTCGGGGACATCGAAGAAGTGGAGATTCTGTACAATCCGAAAAACAAGAAGCACTTGGGAATTGCCAAAGTTGTTTTTGATAGCGTGAAATCCGCCAAGCTGGCTGTACAGACGCTGCACAACACATCTGTCATGGGAAACATGATCCACGTGGAGCTCGACCCTAAAGGTAAATAAATAGTATTTTCTCTTACATGTAAATACCTGCAGCCGGAACTTCTGCATATTGTAGTTTGTTCTCTCATGCATGAACAATAATTCAGTGTAGTGTAGCGTTTGTGAAATCATTAGGAAGGCAGCGATCACGTGTTTAAATTTACGTGCGTTGCTTGGTAACGTCTGATAATTGAATTTCATTGAGAGCTAGTCTGCTCCTACTAGCCAAGAGGTGGAGGTGCTGTGTAATGACTCCCACAGTGCAATTTCATATGTGTAAACAAATATATGCCAATCGCTCAGATTCTTCGTTGCAGTTAGGGAGTTTTGTTGAGTTACCTTTTAATACTATCGACTGAACTATCTCTCTTTCTTAACCAGTTCCACTGCATTGAAAGATAACCTTATTATCTTTGACTGGCACAGGTGCAAAACTACAACTTGGTTATCTTAAAAGTAATCTAAATCATATGCATGCTTTCAACTTCACCACTGTATTTTGACGTTACTTCATTTTTCCTGGCACCTGTTTTTGTGTGCATTAAAATGAAAACTAAGCAAATTACTTATACATATTAATGTCAAAATTTATACTTTTTCAGCCAGCATCTATTTAGAAGTGTAGTTAGTGAGTGTTGTGGTATTGTGTAGCGTATGCAAAATGTATTAAGATATCTCTAAGTTACAGTGCTATGACTTCTGTGTACACATCAAATGCATTAAATATTTTAACTTGCTATAACTCAATTGATAATATTGATTACATAGCATTTCTAAGTATTTATGTTGTGTGGCTGTAAATTTCTAGTTTGCAATTTATATATAGGCATGAAAATATTTGTTGCTATTTTTATTATAATTGGGAGGAGATTTATTTTGAGGAGAAACAGCAAAAGTGTATGTTACTCTTCTGCAAATGTGTGTTTTGGGTTCCACTCATCCATTTATTGAATAATTGCTTTTTTTTTTATTTGTTGTTGTTACATCACACTGGTGTAGTTTTAATTGAGCACATTGGCAGTCGCGCTGCTTTTGTAAACTTGGCACCAGACACAGTCTCATAGCTTATATTTTCATCCATTCAGGTGAGAATCGCCTTAGGTACTTCCAGCTCCTTATGAATGGCAGCTACACTCCCTGGACTCTGCCTGTAGGTGGAGAGGAGGCCAGAGAAGTTTCCCCACTCAGGCAGACAGAACCCACAATGGTAAAAGCTCCGCTAACAACATGCAAACAAATTTAGAAAGCTGACATAAGTGTTTTTGTTCATGGCTGTGGTATGTTTTACTAGCCAATCTGAGGAGATGACAGATACATGTTGATATAATTTCTGACTGGCTATCTTCCTATTGTTTGGTTTTGTAAATTTGCTCACACTCTGCTATAAACGTTGTTACTGAATGATAGCTTTATGCTGAACAAGCAAACTTGCCAATCAGAGCTGACATGCTTATCTCTAATCTGTTTTATCAGTGCAGTAGGTGGTAAAATAGAGCAGAGGAAAGAATTGTTATCCAGCCTCTTGACTGTACAGTGATGTCGCAAAGCCTTTGAAACACGCACTTCGAGCTGTAGCCTTGTAACATGATGTCAACATAGTTGTCCATTAGTTGCTTTTTCAGTGATCCTCTGTGGTCTAAACCCTGAAATGTAACGATCCATTTATTTTCATGACTGTTTAAATATGCAATAATTTTTCTTTGTAATCTAAAGGTATATTTAACAATTTATTAGGGACATTTCAGGTTTGCAGTTGTAGTAGAGGTTGTCGTTAGTCTGACTGTCCCAGCTGTGGTGTCCTGAGATAGCCTCATCTTGTTTGTTTCCCCTCAGGCCTGCGACACCATCCGCAGGTTGTCGGAGTGCACCGTGTCTGCCGTGGGAGGCGCAGGGCCGCCCAGCAGCACCTCCACCACTCCTCTGTCCCTGGACACGGCCTACTCCAGCCTAAGGCAGGACACGCCCCAGTCCCAGGGAACCCCGCACACCCCTCGCCAGTCCGGGACCCCCTTCTCTCAAGACTCCAGCTACTCCAGCCGGCAGTCCACGCCCGCGTATCAGTCCAGCCGGTCCGAAAGCTCCGGCGGCTACAAGTCCCGCAGACATGAGAGCAAGTTCCAGGACGCCTACAACCGCAGACCGGAGCGGCCTCAGTATCGCAGCACCATGTATCGGAATACAACCTCCGAGCAAGCTCCCTTCAAACAGCACCAACTCACCCCGCCGGAGCCTCCGCCCT
>OMLF01026975.1:0-10454 GCA_900302615.1 Holocentrus rufus | reverse complement strand
TCTGTAGACTCCACCAATAATTTGAACCCTACTTCCTCTAGCCTGTGGCATTTCCATGTAATTATATGCTTGGGCCTCTGTGTATTTGTGTGTGTGTGTGTCTTCAGGCCAGCCTATAAACCCTCAGTGTCGTATCTACCCTGAGGAAATGATCCAGACTGGCATATCTGCCATTGATGGTATGAACAGCATTGCCAGGGGGCAGAAGATACCCATCTTCTCTGCTGCAGGTCTACCACACAATGAGGTACACACACAGACATGCTTACATGCACACGTAAAACACACGGGAATACCTTCACGCACACACACATTTTCTAATTGAAGGGGAAGGATGTGGCCTGTTAATTTCCTGGTCGATTTATTCTGAGTTAATTAATTCATTAGATTAAACTGAAGTAAGCCCTTGAGTTCTTCTCTTGAAGTAGCATAAAAAGGAACATATAATTTCTGTGCAGATGTGCTTAGACGGTGCATGAATGCTATAGTATGCATCTAGATCACTGCCCCTGTCCTTCCCCCTCTCTCTTTTCTCGCTGTACTTGGCAGATAGCAGCTCAGATCTGTCGGCAGGCCGGCTTGGTGAAAAAGTCGAAGGATGTCATGGACTACAGTGAGGACAACTTTGCCATTGTGTTTGCAGCCATGGGGGTAAGACCTTCACATTCCTCTTCAACAGTAAACTTAGTCCATGTGGGACTCTAGAGTGTATTTGCTGATTGAGAGCCTTGTCGGCTTGCATCCTGCAAATCCTAAACATGAAATTTTGGCATTTTTATCTGTCGTAAACAAGAAATGTCACATATGCACTTAAAGGAATACTCCAATGTTTTGGGCAAAATACCCTGTCTCCGACCTACCCAGACTGAGACAAAATGTTTGGTACCATTTTCACCTCTGTATGTTCATGGTTCGGTTCCTTATGTTAGCTTAGCATAAAGACTCGAAGTCTACAGGAATCATTAGCCCAGCTCTGTCAAAGTGAAAAAAACAAACCTTACAGCAACTCTAAAGTTGTCTTATTTACACAATGTATCGTGTATTTGAAATACACATCTTGGGATTGTTGGAGTTGGTTTATTTTTTCACTTTGACGGAGCTAGGCAAATGATTCCTGTAGACTTAAAGTCTTTACGCTAAGCTAACATGAAATGCTACCCACAGGAACTGAACCAGTGGATGTACAGAGGTGAAAATGGTATGGAGTATTCCTTTCAATAAGTTAGTTTTTCAATTAGAAGAGTATTCTAACTTTCTTCCTTCTACCATCAGGTCAACATGGAGACAGCCAGGTTCTTCAAGTCTGACTTTGAGGAGAATGGTTCCATGGACAATGTCTGTTTGTTCCTCAACCTGGCCAATGACCCCACGTATGACCTTTTGATACTGCTCCTTTTATCTGTTTGACTTAATGTTAGGAACAGCAGACCTGTTTTGGGAAAGCTTGTTTTATTGGATAACATGTTTTGCTTGGATGTAGAGAAAAACTTTCAACAAGCAAAATCAGTGAAAATGCTGAGTTTTATTTATTTATCTTTATTTATTTATTATCTTTTTCAATGTCTCCTCCTCTACTGCAGTATTGAGCGTATCATTACACCACGTCTAGCTCTGACATCAGCAGAGTATCTGGCCTATCAGTGTGAGAAGCATGTTCTTGTCATCCTCACTGATATGAGTTCCTATGCAGAGGCTCTCCGAGAGGTGAGGCACCGTGCCGAAACAAAGTCACATTTTCTCACTGCTTATCCTGAAATGAGCATAGGTTTGGAGTTTGGAGATGAGCTTCCATTTAATGTTTTCTCTCGTCTCACACGTAAAGGTGTCTGCAGCCAGAGAAGAGGTGCCAGGCCGTCGTGGTTTCCCTGGGTACATGTACACAGATCTGGCCACCATCTATGAGAGAGCTGGCAGAGTAGAAGGACGCAGTGGCTCCATCACTCAGATCCCCATCCTTACCATGCCCAATGATGGTACACACACACACACACACACACACACACACACACATACACATACACATATACACATACACGATGCTTGTGACAGCAGTATTTCTCACTGTGTGTCTGTCCCTCTCAGACATCACCCATCCCATCCCTGACCTGACTGGGTACATCACAGAGGGGCAGATCTATGTGGACAGACAACTGCACAACAGACAGGTAATGGGTCAGAAGAACAGCCTCACTGTCTTGTGGAGACACCTTAAATCTAGGTCAGACCAGACAGTTTCAGCACCGGTTTTAAGCCCAAACATTGTACCAGAGATACCAGAGAGTCTATATAGGGAGATATTCCACGTAGAATAATATCTGAGGCTCCCTGTGGGGGGCGACGTGGAGCTAAAACTTGGCCAAAGTAGAGCAAAATGAACAGCGGTCAAAGGGATTTTTCCATAAAATCACCTTTCTAAATTATTTTATTATATTTTTACTGTGCATTACTGAAAGTTACCAGACAGAAGGTAAGAAGATGCACATTTCCTTGTGCTTAGATCCATTTAAGCATTTAGGAAAAAATACTTTTCCCCCTCTTCTTACGCAGCCAGTCAGCACCACATAACCTCAATGCTAGTGGAAATTTTGAAAGTTTAATAAATTTACAACCATTGATTTCATGTCAGCTTATAGTTATGTCTTCAAAATAAATAATGGGCCGTGTAACAATGACAGTAATAGTGAAGTTGCTTGTAAATATTTGCAAATGTAGTGATCATTTTATAGCATGTTTGGCAGGTGTTTCACGCTGCCCCCAGTGGCCAAAATACTGTACTGCACTGTTCTTCCTGTCTAACAGCAGTCAATGGCCGTGGTTCGGTTTTCTCTCTCTATAGGCTTTGGTTGTACTTTGAGTGTGAAAGGTGTCATCACCAGATACTTTGGCCTCCTGAGAACTCAAGACAGAGCTAGTGCAGTGTGATGTGATTGAAGAGTGAATCTGAGAGTGACTGTGGCAACAGCCAATGGGAGTTTAAATACACAGGGAAGAAGAAGAGAAGGAACCAGCAGAGAAGTCACGTGTAAAGACAATAACTCCCACTCATAGTGGCATCTTATATAAGTACAGATCCAGCCAAGTGCTTCAAACAAGTTGCCATGCAACATTATTTGGAGTTTAAACCTTGTACCAACACATTATGTAATAATGACACACTTTGTAATAACCCTCCAAAATGCAACCAGTTTTGCCATTAATATTTAATGACACTTGCATTTTGTAATAAATAAATAAATCCTTGAATGTAAAATGTAATGTATTTTTCCACATTTTATAGCAACTTATCACATAATGCAGTAAATCATTACATTTTCTTAAAAGAGTGCAACCCCACGCGTGATGTAATTATCACCAGACTATGTGATTGCTTATTACAAAATGCGGGACAATTGATTGACATTTTGTGTTCAAAAGGTTTATTACCAATTGAGGCAGTTTTTACAAAATGCTGCACTCGAGAGAATATTTATTACATTTTGGAAAGTTATTGCAAAATGTGGAATTATTATATCATGCATTATTGCAAACCTCAAATAAAATGCTATGAAATGGCAGTGTGGCAATAGTCATCCACAATGCAATTGCAATTGAACTGATAGAAGTGTCATATGAAATTATTCATTTCCTGTGTGTTATCCTTGTAATAATGACACCTCAGAAACACACTGTGATGCAAACTTCAAATGTAGCTTTTGTGTTCTCAAGCACAAAACACAACAATACAGCAGTATAGCAAAAACCATATGTCCAGTGAACTGTTCTGGACAAATGGGAGAATGTTTTTTGGATGGCAGAATTGCCTGTGTGATGTCTTGTCTTTATGTGTGTGATGCCTGTGCTTTGTCGCATCATCTAGTGTGAACAGCTTCAGGGCAGCACGGCGTTTACTCAGCACCAGTCATTTATTTTGAACTGCCCTTGTCAGGAGCGATTTCGGCAGAAGTGCAGTCTGGCTTGAGATTAATGCAGCCAGGCATAAGGTGTCCTGCTGACTAACAGTTAATGTGTGTTATGATCCACTGCCAACTGTGCCAGATTAAGTCCTGTTTTCATGCTTTGTCTCCCTCTGCTTGATTTCCTCATTCCTGATATCACTAATTCATGTTCTCTCACTTTAGATCTATCCTCCAATCAACGTGTTGCCTTCTCTCTCTCGTCTGATGAAGTCAGCCATCGGAGAGGGCATGACGCGCAGAGACCACTCAGACGTGTCCAACCAGCTTGTATGTACTCAAACACACCAGTATACACACACACACACACACACACACACACACACTTACAATACAGTCTTGCTTTATAATCTTCGAAAATGTGTGTCTTTGTGTGTGTAGTATGCGTGCTATGCTATAGGTAAGGATGTTCAGGCGATGAAAGCAGTGGTGGGAGAGGAGGCTCTGACAGCTGATGACCTGCTCTACCTGGAGTTCCTGACCAAGTTTGAGAAAAACTTCATCTCCCAAGGTACACTGGGGCAGGGCAATCTCATTCAGTTGGCTGAAGAATTATTTAAAGCACTGGGTCCCAAACCCGGGGGGTCCGACCCCCACAAAGCTTCACGGGGGGCCATGAGGCCTTCTTGATTTTAAGGGGTGTAAGAAAACTGATTTAAAAAATACAGTGGGCCTATATCTCAACATTTCATTTATTTATGTGAAGAAAACTAAATGAGTTTGTTATTTTTAAGTTTGGATTATTATTTTGATATGAAGACCTGAGCACAAGCTATTTCCACAGAGCCTTCACTCAAATATGTCACTTAGTCAGGGGTCATCATAGAAAAGGGGTCCCTTAGGGAAAAAGGTTTTAGAACCACTGATTTAAAGTATATTGGGGGGAACTTAAAGACAGTGACTAATCAGGAGATTCCTGGGGGGCAGGGATGGGCCAGTAATCACACTTCTACTGACAGACCCCTCAAAATAGCAGAACAAACTGCACATGGATATTGATTTATGAGAGCAGAGCAGCCCCCTCCTAATTTGATCAAGACTGTGTTTGTTGTAGAATGTGATTGGTCAACTAAGGGCATGAAGACAGACAAGATCGACTGTGGTCAGATATAAACTAAATGGGGAATAAGAAGAGGAAAGAGCAGAAAAGGCTAAAAAAAAAAAACGCATAAAAGGGAAAGGTGTGTCCAAATGTGGCCAACTTAGCGATGTGTTTCAAGTTCAGACGAGCTGCCAGCTGGTGGCTCAGGGCTTAGAAAGTGATAATGATGATGATGGCCATGATGGCAATGGTGAGGCAGCGCTGTAGGTGTGCAAAGCAACATCTCAGTGTAGTGTTTAGGACTTGTTATAATATTGCTTGGCCTAATATAACCCGACTTCTTTTTAAAATGCTAATTTTAAAACGGTCACAAGCAGAGCAGAGTCAATGAGCAGAGTCTGCCAGTTTATTGATGATGCAGTGCCAGGAGCCACAGTAATGAGCCCAGGAGGATCCCTGTGGACAGACAGAGCTGTCCCAGTTTTATTATAAGTGCCACACAAACTGCATAAAGACCAGACAGTCTAATTCCACTGCTACCACTCTAAAACTAACATTTCTGCTACTACTGCTGCTGCCATCTGTGTGGTCTAAAGCATGAGACTTCTGACCTAAAAATCCAAGCAGGGGTATATCAGTAGACTAGAAACAATAATATGTATCCCAAATTGCTGTTGAGAAAGGTAGAAAAGAAATAAACAGCACTTGAAAGTGTGTGAACCATGATGGTGCTGGGCTTCTCCAGAAGTCACATCACACTTCTGTGAAAGCCCAGAAGGCCGAAAGGCATCAACAGGTTATATTTTTATTATTATTTTATTTCTCCCACGCTTGGTTGGCTCTGCATTGATTTTTGGCAAAAGCCTTGCATCACCGTAAAACACCCTCATTCAGACACAGTATACATTGGCTTTCCATATTTTGATACCAAACACCATTCCCAAGCCTTCACTGAGATGTTGTTCAGTTCCAAAAACCTGACTAAATACGCCATTTCGTTTGTTATTTCAAACACAAAGCATGAGCGGTCCTTGTCTCTCTGCCTCTAGGTGCCTATGAAAACAGGAGTGTGTTTGAAACTCTGGACATCGGATGGCAGCTGATGAGGATCTTCCCAAAAGAGATGTTAAAGCGGATCCCTCAGAGTACCCTGGCCGAGTTTTACCCGAGGGAAGCCAAGCATTAATGCCTCCCCTTGACTCACACACCCACAAACATTGTCTATACCAATAACACTGTTGTCACTTTTGCCTCTAGCTTCAGTGAAATTTGGAGCTCAGTTCATTCAATCTCTTGAATGTCGTATTCAGACATGATACACACATATATTGTGATGCTGTAACAGTCCTGCCACTCTGTGACATTCATATGGCCTTCACAACATCCCTCCTGCTGTAAGCATAAACTACCAGAAAGGGGGCAGTGGTTCCAAAGAAATCCCTGTTTCTTAAAATTAAACAGGCTGCTGAGTGTAGGCAAAGGAATGCTCTGTTTACATGTGAGTGGGATAAGGAGTCAGAAGTGATGGACAAAATAAAGTTAATCGGTACCTTTGACTTAGAGGAATACTCCCAACATTTTGGGCAAAATACCCTTTATCCAACTTACCCAGACTGAGACAAGATGTTCAATAATAACATTTTCATGTCTGTACGACCACTAGTTTGCTTCATATGGGTCGCATTTCATGTTAGCGTAGCATAAAGACAGGAGTCATTAGCGTACTCTGTCAAAGTGAAAAAATAAACCTATAAACCTACAAATAAACAGCCGAAGCTGTCTTATTTACACAATGTATCATGTGTATTTGAATTTTGTTGTTTTAGGAGAAGTTAGATGGTAGGAACTATAACCGCTGAATACAGACGTAAGGATACATGCGTTAAGCGGTTATAGTTCCAACCATCTAACTTCTCCTGAAACTTTTATTTATTTATTATTTATATATATATTTTTTGAATTCCAAGACATGTATTTCATTGTGTAAATAAGTCAGGTTTATTTTTTCGCTTTGAAAGAGCTAGGCTAATGACTCTTGGAGAATTCATGCCTTTTATGCTAAGCTAACACCAAATGCTACCCAGAAGAACCGAACCAGTGGACGTACAGAGGTGAAAACAGTATTGAGCTTCTTGTCTCAGTCTGGGTATGTTGGAAAAAAGCTATTTTGCCCAGAATGTTAGGTAATGGAGTATAAGACAGTAGTGGACTCAAAGGACTCAGTGTTTATATCTTAATGAGGACATTTGGGGTCCAATATAAGTTAGTGCAATGCATTATTAATTTCTTCCCAGTACTGAATGGTACAAATTTGTCCTCTAGGTAGAACGATTTCAAAATTTGGTCGGCAAACCTAACCAATGTGTCATTTTTTTGTGCAATATTTTCCATGCAGCTGTTCAGCTGACAGCTATCTGTCTAAATGTAGGTATTTTTAGGAAACTGCATGAATAAGACTCTTCAGTATCACTTGAGTGTGTTCACAAATTCAGTTCAAGGTTAGGCTTTTTGCAGATATGTCATCAGATGAACTGTTAGGTCGTGAAGGCATCAACACACATTTCTGTTCTTGTGTGTGTGCTGTTCGGGAGACGTGACTGCTGGACACTGTCATGCACTGCTATGAGATACAAGGCCTTTATTGGAAGAATGTACTTATTATTTGACACAAGCTTTGATGCATACTATCAGTGCATTTGCCTTTCAGAAAAGCCATGTCTGTGATGCGTGAGTCTGCTTTTGAATTTACCATCCCTAGTGGTCCGTGTCAAACAAGGAAATTATATTGGATAAATTATGTCTACGGGAATTTTATGATGGTAATAATTATGAGGATACTGTATGGTCTGAATGAAAGAAGGGTAACCGAACATTCATCCAATGATTTGTTTAATCTTAGATGTTGTGGTTTATTTAGATTTGTCTCCAGTGTGTGATTTGTCCAAAACCTGCAGTAAAGCATAATTTGTTTGAAACAGTGCACCAAGATCTTTGTATTCAAATGCCAATAACTTGAAGTGATGATTGCTGCTTTGTGCCATAAGTGGATGTTTACATTTCAGTTTTTCTGTGTACATGTTGTCTTGATTTTGTTTCTCAGAGAGCGTTGCCACTTCTTGAACACAAGAGCCTTGTGGTTAAGGGATGGAAGGGCCTGGCCCATAAGATTCTAAATGATATGCCTCTAAAATCTATTTCTGTTTGTACAGTATGCAGGTATTGAGTTTGGATATGCTTATCTGCTTGCATGCATTATTGTTGAATGTTTCTTATTGGTGCCTGGAGTATCATTGTGAAATAAATGCTGCTGTCTCATGTTTTTATTCTTATCTGTCGTGGTGCTCAAGATCAGCTGCTGTGCACACACTTTTGAAATGCCTTACATGTAACTAGATAAAAATTAATGCATAGGTTCCACAGGACATTTCAAGATATAAAAAGAATATTCTCCACCATGGACAGGCTACATATTACCACAAAGGCTGAACAAAATTCTGCTTAGGCCTGTAATCTGTGAACCACCTCAACATTTATGTGTGATTTGTTAGATTGTATTTATACTCTATCAAGAAGTTCATATTTTGGACTTTATATGTCTGATGGTTGAGTAAATCTAATCACTTAAAATGAGAGATAATTATACAAATGAATGAAGCGTAAATGGGAATATTTCTATGATATTTCCTATGATATGTCATTTATACTTCATGCTTAAGTAGTATTCAAAGGTGCAGGTATTCTTCCTTTTTAAAATATGTAAATTACTGCCTCCCTCACTTACAAATCTGATATGATACATTTTCCAAAACATGGCTGAAATGTAATCCATTCATTGCATAGATAAACAGGCAGCCTCCCAGTTCAGTTTTTGTGGTTTCTATAAAATACAGACTGGGACTGTCCTGCAACTATATGAGAAACCATTAAAAGATACAGTAAATGTGGATCTGTTAATGTGAGTTTGCCTTCAGTCATTCCTGGAAAGCAGTGGGAAAATTGGACAACAAATGGTGCTGAGCGTGGCACTGCAGTTCTGCAGACAACCACGAAGTGGCAGTGTTGACATGTCTGACTTTTGTTGCTCTTCCAGGATCAGGGCTTTTTAAACTCCTGTCTACAATCCAGTCTAAATGTGGTCGATAAAACTCACTCACATCCCAACATACCACCAAGTCATGCAAGGTGGTTCAACTTCAAGCTGAGAGTCACAGCTAAGTTCACCAACCGCTAATATGTACCAGTGTTTTACTCCAAATTCCTGCTAAACTCAAAAGTTGGACCAAGGTTCCCTGAGAAAGTGAGAATAAGAGGTACTGTAATTAATTAATTAATTAATTTCATTGTTGTTGTTGTTTCCCTCAATTTTCCCAAATTGAATGTGTTTTAGCTTCATATCGTGCCGCTTAAAATGCAAATAAAAGATAGAAGACAGAATTAAATAAAATATACAGTTAGGAACTTTTTAGCACGTTTAAATACACCAGTAACCTTAGTAGTGCTCTGTGTTGGTTTGCAGCATATGGCTGCAGGCATACAGTTGTCATTTTGACTCAAGGTCTGACTCTACCGATCAGATTTATGAAATCGCTGGATCTGTATCACCGACAGTCTACACTTGTCCTGAAATGGCTGTAATACATCCCCTGCGGCTGTATTTATCTAGATCTATGTCAGCATTATTTTTTCCCGTTCTCCCTCACCATCTCATTACATTGCTTGTGCAGCAGTGTGGCTGGATGGCAGGTTCGAGACTGTGTACCTTTACACTGTCAAACTGACCTCTTCTAGATGTTTTAAAGATCTGATGTCAAAATCCATTTTTTTGTGTTTCTTGATCTGTCATTTAATAATATATACTGGTGTAATCAGATGATCAAAGTCACACTGAGATGATAAATTTGACCAGCTTATGGTCCAAGATGGCTGATTGGAATTTCTGACTTCTGAAGAGGTGGAACATAATGATGATGTACAAATACTGATAAATATAGCAACTTGTAAGAATAGGAAGAATGTAACAACTTCAACTGACTTGAAGTCTTTGAATTAATAATCTCTACCTAATCCATTATGTGAAGGACTTCATTACATTAACAGGATTCATTGTTTTTGTTTTATTGTTTTTTGTTTTGCACTTGAAGGATCATTTTATTATATTTTGGCATCTTATTGCATTGTTCAATAGTTTTCAAGTGGTTTGCATGAATGCATTCTGTGTCTTCATATCTGTGTTTCTGTTTGTGTATGCAAGTGAGATAATCTCTCTACCTGTCTGTCCACCTGTCTGGCTGTCTGCAGCTGTGTGTCTGGAGTTAAAGTGTCCGTTCAGTCCCAAAGCGAGCTGTATGGAAATCAGTTTCACCGGCCGAGGAGGGCACATACGCTGTGAGCTGGCATTTTAAGAGGGCAAGTTTATCATCCCTGAGGTCATCTCTGTATTTACCTTAAGAGATATGACA
>OMLF01026974.1:0-10000 GCA_900302615.1 Holocentrus rufus | reverse complement strand
ATGTCTCAATCTCCATAAACCTTCCAGGCCTGCAACAAGAGTTGACAAGCCCAGTTTAGCTGAACAGCCAATGCAGCGTGAACGGCTGAAAATGAACATCTCCTACTCCTCTATTTCTCATTCCTAGTCGTGTGCATGTTGGTGTATTCATGCACCGGCACAAAATTACACAAGATTGAACACTGCCTGCCATCTGTCGATCTGATCGCTTTTATTAAGAGCCCACTAAACAGCTTGTCTGCAGTTTGGTCACCAGCCTACAGGAAAGAAGAGCCTGGCAGCACTCTTCTGGTCAGGAACCAGGAGTCTTCTTCTTCTCCTGGGTCCTGTCCCTTAGACTTCCCTCAGGATTCATCCATTCATCCATTGATTAATTCATTCAGTCACTCAGGGACATTCAGTGTTCTTGGGTCGTCCTGTTTGGCTTGTCCTGCAACAGCCCTGTCAAATTCCAGGACTCTTCCAGGTTCTCCAGGACCACAGGAACTCTGTGTCAAGGACCAGAGCTAGAAGAGGTTCACCTGAGTGTCATTTGTGGGCATTACAAATCTCCCACAAGCTCTATGACCCTCTGTAAGCCGCCGTGTTATGAGGCTCTGCACACATTCTGCAGAATAGCCTCCATTCACTGTCACTGATAATGATAATGGCAAAATTGATGATAACAATCACAAGCAGATTTTCAGGTGAGCAGAACACAAAACCAATCTTCGCTAATGCTTACAGTCAACTATTATGATAGGTACAATACACGATCAATACACTATTCACACTGATCTGAGCTTAGAAATAATAACAGTGCAGTCTTTATTCAACAAGATGAAACAGAACAGGGCAATCCCTGCCTCCATACAAATACCACAGTAATACAAACATGTACTAATAACACCGTGGTGCACACAATCGCTGTTCAGACCATCTATAGAAATAACACTGTCATCATTGGAGATATAAACCAGGCTTTTCAATGCTGCAGAGATTCAAAGCCTCTGTCCATACTGGCCTGTTTATTCAGCTGTCTGTCTGCATAAATCCACTTGGCTGGGAGCAGGGAAAGACTCATTGATGGAGAAACACATTTCTGGCGCATGGTGGATGAAAAAGAGGCAAACCGCTGATGTTGTAATTGAAGCATTTCAGGAGAGACGTGCCCTTGTATTGAATGAGTCTGAAATGGACACGTGAAACACTCAAACAACACAGATCAGGTGTAAGGGGACAAAGAGAGTCATGCAGGTTGTTCCCTCCAGCTGTTTTGCGGTGAAACAAAAAAAAAAGACAGGAGGATGATGTTCAGTCATGATGGGGAATCAATAACTAATCCACCTGGATTACTGTGATGGGACAAGCTGTGCTGGCAACAAAGACAGCATGACAGAATGTGCCATGTGTGTGACACATGCTGTGTGACTATATGTGATTATGTGTTTGGGACTATGTGCGAATGTGCATGTGTGCGTGAAAAGCTAAATTCAAAAAGACCCTAGACCGCCTGACCGTCTTCCCCAGTGTCGATAGAATTTAAAACATGAATATGAAAAAATAAAAAAAAAAAAAAAAAAAAGAGAGAGAGGTGAGCGGAGGTCATGTTTAACACAGAGAGAACATCTAACGCTCAGATGAACGGTTCTGAAACAGAATTCCCATTCATACATTAGGCTGCTGTTAGCGGTCAACCTTGAGCTTCTTACTTCTCATACATTGTTAAAAAAAAAAAAACGGGGGAAAAGAAGCGGCGAGAGGAGAGTGCACTGGAGGATCTCTTACTCTTCCCACTTACCCGTCCCTCCTGGGAACGCTCCCCTGGCTAAAGTGAAGCACAAAGGCACGGGTGGAAATTATATGATTGTGAATGTAAAACGCCTTTAGAGTGTAGAGAGATGATCAAACACCAAAACATTTCTGATTTCTACATTTCAGAGGTATTTTCCCCCTCCTGTTCTTCTGGGTGAAAAAGTGACTTATTTCTTTTTTTCCGGCTGACTCAGACACCTCTATTGAGTTTGTTTGAAACCCTGACGCGCTCGACAATACACGCAGTTGTTCTCTTGATCCTCTCCTGGTGGTTAGCGAACCTTTCTGTCAGTAGCTAAACACTACCTGGCGCTAGCACCCCTTTCGATCTATTCTTCTGCTCTACACTCCTCTCCTTTCTTGCTGAAATGAGCTTCCCACCCTATCTTCTGTTGTATCTTGAAAACTCACCTCTTTCATAAATACATCAGAAGTACCTCTTTCTCCCTGACCCATTTCTGCTCCCTCTGGTTAGGTCTTACCTAGCATTTTTCTCCTCTTAACAATGAATAATCCGGAGACAGAAGCATGTTTTTTTATTTCAACCCCTTTTTTTTACTTGGTGATGGAGCTAGTTAGAGGATTGGTTCAGTATTTCTCAGCACAAGTTGTTTAAAAATTTTGAACCCCATCATTTATAATCATAGTGCAAACTCACTGCCAGCTGTATTGACAATAAACTTTATTCAGTATTTACGATAATACTGTAGATTGCTTTGAATTCATCCACACTATTCTGCTGCTTAACAACCGTAATGCGGCATTCATTTCAACTCCAGCTCTGGAAAAAAAAAAAAAAAAAAACTCAACTCCAAATTACGAGTCTGAAATTTCTTTCCTTTCAGAGCTCCAGTTTGTCTCATTTTAGTTCAAATGGTGTCAGAGTACACAAAAAAGTCAGAAAACAAAAGGAAATGCCTTTTGTTGTTCATGGTAAAAACTGAATAAATAAAAGGGTGTTTATTTACTACTAAGCAAACACTGCTGCATTCACTTCTGGTTCTCAACCAGGAGGAAAATGCAGCGTTTCCTCTTTTTGTTGGCTTCCATTTTTCCCGAGTTGACACCATTAACTCAACGCTGTTTGGAAAGCACCATTTCCAACCATTATTTTCATTTATTCATTATTTATTCTGATGGAAAATTTCAAGATGTATTAGACAGTGAGTTTCCCATTTACAAAAAGGACATTTATAATGTTTCGGGGGCAGAGAAACCATGCCCTATTGAATTGTGTTGAAGACTATCAAGAACCTGCAGGAGAATGGTAAGTTTCCCATTACTGAAGCTGGCACTGAGGTTGCTATGGACCATTATGAATGATGAGAATCAACATTTGAATACGAGCTGGGCTGAAAAATACTCAACATATCCTTTAAGGTATTCTACTTCTGCGCTCACGGTGAGTAAACAAAGGCGTGGGCTACGTGCTCGAGATGCAAATGCAAAGTCATTCGGCATCAACACAGGTGTTTTCTGTTATGCTGGCTGATTAGATCTCGACTAAGGCTGATGTTGGGTGGATCTATGCTTTGTCCAAGATGAGCTCAGCTTTGACCAAGGTCAGCTCAATACCATATGGGTAAATTGTTCCTGCAACAAAACTATTATAAGAGAGCCAATGAAATGTCAATCACAGCAAGACATGAGGAGACACAGCCGAAAACATCTGTTTGGCACCCGGGAACGTTAACTTCAAATGAATCCCAATGAGAAAACATTGTATTCCCTTCATTAACACACTGGAAATATCAGGGAATCAGCTATCAATTACATTACTCATCAACTGCTGGATTGGCTGCAGCTTTTGGTCTTTTCTGTTTGAGCCCAGATGAGCATTTCAGTGCGACTGGCTAAGTGCGTACGACGGCTCAGCCCCGTGAAAAACACACGAACGGCGTGCGTTCCGATGTGGCCGGGGGTTACAGTGGCTGACTCAGCCGTAGCGAGACATTAATGAAGATGTTGGGTAATTTGGGATGATGAGGGAAGGGGAAACCGGGAAAGAGGAGGCAGGAAGAAAAAGGGGGAAAGGTAGGGAAGCACCAGCTGTTTTTCTAGGTGATGTATGAGGGGGGACACAGCTCTTCTTTGCTCCCAACTCTCCTCCTTTCTTCTCTCTACGCAGCACTTCTGAAACCATTCCTGCCACCCAACAGCTTAAATGAAGATATATAACCCAACTGAGGCTTTATCTGTTCTTTTGCACATGGATCAAGGCCTCTTACTCCATCCCTGTCACCAGTATCCCCTTCTTATCACGCCAACACAGCTCAAAACCAACTGGTATGTGCATATGATTTGAACTGTGATTCTCTGTAGAACAGAGCTGGCAGGGGCTCTGCCAAGTCTGAGAGCGCCTCAGCAAGTAAGGCAAATGAAATTCAACAGGAAAAATCTCCGTAGGAGGCAGCAGCACCCTCCACACACACTTCATCTGGAATATGGACTGTTGAGTGCAGGTGCGTGTTCACTCTCAACTCTTTATCTCTAACAGTAGGTCCAGTTCCACGGCTCCACTCCCCCTCACTGAGTAGTTCTTCTGCCATTAGTGTGCCTTTTCTGTCTCCTTAGAAGAATGGCTTTTTTCTTCCATATTTGAAATAATATGCCAGGCCTTTCTCGGTGTGTGTGTGTGTATGTATGTGTGTGTGTGTGTGTATGTGTGCTTCCCTTAAGATTTCTCACATAAATGCATTTGGACGACTTTGTGTCTGCAAGTGTGTGCACACACGCACAAACACGCGGGCGCACGCACACTCGGGCCTGGCATATTTCAAATATGAAAGTGCATTTCAGCTAAGAAATGGGAAGTGATTTATAAAAGGCTTTAGGGAAAGCCGTTCTGAAGAGAGAGAAAAGACATGGCAGAATAACTTTTCATAGATGGAGAGTGGGAGGGTGCTGCTGGGCCTAATGTTATAGATGACGGAGGAATTGGTAAGGCTGAACTTAATATTTTAGATGCGGAGTAAAATGCAGGAGCTGAAAGTCATAATAAACGCTCCCTGAGGTTGTGATGACAGTGGATAAGTAAACCAAATCAATGAAGCCTTGCCGTTTTTCCATTCATATCACCCATTGGTTCCAAATTGTTAGCCCAACGTTGCCAAACCAACAGCAATCGAATTACATCGGTCCAGAGGGTGTAGTGCTCAGCTGTGTCAAAGGCCCAAAAACCCCCACAAATAAATGAGATACAAGCTTATTTATGTGGCTTTGACACAAAATAAAGGAGTGGGACTGAGCCTATAAAAGTCCATAGTTTTAATATCATGTCCAGTATAGTTGTTTAACGTTGTTGATGTTATGTGAGGTAGCCCATAGTTGTAATATGCTTACGTCAAAATTTGAAGTGGAATCCAAATGCAATCCTGTTCCAATGCTGAACTGATCGGGGGTTCAAATTCAACTTTATCTGTAACTCACTGCTGGTGAGCAGAGGTTAAAATTCAAGGCAGCCCAGGGTGTGTGTGCTGAACACAAAGAGCCTGCAAGTAGACAGTGAGCCGCGGGTACACTTAAATCTGTGACTGACTGCATTTTCATCCATTTTGGGCTGCCAATAGAAAAAGCTGGGAGGAAAGCAGAAAACGACAGGATATGGGAGACAGAGGTTGAGAAAATGATCATGCATAATTGACATCACCTGGAGAGATCTGCTCAGAGGTTTTGATTTACTAACTCATGTATAACTTAGCGCACAGCCTTAAGGTTTGAAGGCAAAAACTGCTACTACCTTGTCACTGATCCAAACTAGCAGCATTGAGTCAATCAAGCCTTTGTCTCGGAGCCTCTGGCTGTGTGGGTGTGTGAGTGTGCGCGCGTGTGTGTGTGCATGTGGCTGTGCAAGTGTGTGTCTGCCATCTCAAGACTGATAATAGACTTATAATTCCATCCTGCTGACTCAGCCCAGCCTGTTCGTTTCAATATAATCAGTCCAAGTGGCTGCCACACAATGGAAATCCACTACCTCACTCTTAAAGGCCACAGTGACAGACTTCCTAGTCTTCTGAGAGCACTGCTGCAGTCAAAGACAATGCAGATAACCAACAAATTTAATACATATATTTACAATAAAACCCTACTCTAGAAGTTCAAACACCGTTCTTGCTGTGAATGAAATAACCTACAAGAGTTAAAGGGAGAATGTCGGGACCATAGGGGTAAAACAATGCACCACAACTGCAGGACGCAGCCCTGTTCAGTAGTAATGGTGCATCAATACCCTGATGCCAGGAAAACATTTGTCATTGTTTGGGTCAGCGCTTGTCAACCGGTGGGTACGGGACCATGTGGTGGAGTCTGGGGGATTCATACCCTGCTGGCTGTCAAAGTGATGGCAAACACCAGCAGGCCAAACACGGACAAGTTGAAATAAATTGTTCAGTTTAAACATAAGTTGCATCTTGTCTTCTGTTTTTCTTTAAAATAAATTTATCAAAACTGAGGGGGAAAAAACCTAAATGATAATTACAAAGGGAAGTTTAAGGTACGTTCATAAAGTTTACATGGCAGCACAACAGGAAAAGGTTGAAATCCTCTTGTTAAAGCTGACAGCTGCCAAGAAAAGAGCACTAGCATGAAGCTACACTGCTAAATTGACAAAGCTAAAATTAGAAATCTATATGGGAGGATATCAGTTGATTGCACGAACAAACACAATGTGGAGAAACATACAAAAAAACTTTTCCACCAAACTTTTCTTTAAAATTGCGCTGCATGGCTAAAATGTCTAAATCATGAAAAGTAGGTATTGGAGTCAGTTGGTGCTGGAGAGTACTCACCGTTAGGGATTTGCACTGTCAGCAAAAATGATGGCCCGTATTCATAAAACTCAGCGGTAACAGCGCTGCAGAGAGCAAAAATCTGCAGTGTGGTAATTTAAAGTTACTTTGGCAGAGGATACCACTGCGGAGACGCTTTAGTGTGGTGTTGTTGTCTGTGGTAGCCCAGGTGATCGCCAATGAAAATAAATATGCAAAACAAGTGTTGGAGATTTAGCATCCCCCAGATCATCCGCACCCATGAGCACAATGGACTGCAAAGTAGATATGTTGCTGAGAAGGCCCAGGTGCTCACCGGCAGCACTCATAATACAGGAGGAGGCTATGTCTCACAATTCAAGTTTTATAGATTTTCATAAATTGGAACTATACTGCCTTGCCAGAGCCAATGGTATTTTTAATACAGCAGTGCGCTTCCATGAAATGCTTATAAATGGGACATGCAAATGATCAGAAGGGGGCGGAGGTGCCAAAATACTGCAAGCAGTAAAACTGAGACGATAATCCCCATTCATAAATAAGTACAATGCCCGCTGTCACAGTCTTACCCACCACCACATCGTTAAGCCTTCTGGTGAGTTTTACGAATAACCCCTGATATCTCAAACATGGAACTATCCATATTTTACATTTCTAACCTTAAATAAACCGAGCCCGCCTGAAAAAAAAATAAACCCCGCTGTCATTTCAAGGGCTTCTGCGGCTTCCAGTCTGAGTGCTGTGCGGCTAAGTTTAGGTTTTGCAGTACCTGGCAGGAGAGGCTGTCCGGTCATGCTCATAGGAGGCATCCCAAGGTTGTTCATGGCTGTTGCCCAAGCGTTGGGGTCTGACATGGGCATCGTCATGGAGTTGGAGTCCATGGTCATGCTACGGATCCCCTCTGCAGAAAGACCCAAAAAAAAAAAAGAGACAAAGAGAGTGAATAAACAAAATTACCCCTGTGACCTCAGAACGATCATGAAAGAGAGAAGTGTACTTTTATGTCCTGGCTTCTCTTTGCCTTTCTATCCATCTTCATTTCAATTTTATGCTCTTGAGTGGGAAGAGGAGATGAGAGAGGCCGCAGCGACCCTGCGGTCAGCCTGACACAAACTTGTCATTTTGAATTTATTCCCCCTGACGCTGCAAAACTGTTCAACTTCCGCTCAGAGGTTAAACAGCCTGGCCTCTTGACGCTGTCTGACCTTTAGTGAGAGTCTACAGGTGATGCTGCTGCTGCTCTAACACACACACATACACTGTGAAAAAGAGAAAACGCATTCACACACACACAGACAAATTGTCCTGAGAATAAACCAACGTGCACTTCTGTAAAAGATCAGAGCTTGTATTTGAAAGCCAGAGTAAGAAAATAATACAGCGTAAAACAAGATTATCATGGCACTAAGCACAAATCCTGATGCTATCAGGCATTTGCTAGGCACTCTGGCACTAAACCTCGGAAAACTCTGAAAAATCTCCAACTTACCACGACAAATACACACACATCAACTCGCAACTCGCAATCCGGGGCTGGTGGTTTTCTGCCAAGTCTTGCATAGTAAAGCAAACACATTCAGATCCCCATAGTAAAAACCCTGCAGTAAAGTCAACACGAACACATCATACATCCACCAGTGGCTCATTCTCCCAGTCTACAGTCTATTTCACAGCTCTTAACGCTCTTTAATTCTCTCCTCTGGTCGACCTCTCTCTCTGACAGACCTGTAAATTGCTGTGACTGTGACTGCTGGCTGAGCCGCGCTGCCCTGCTCTCTCCCGATGCCAAAACCAACACCGCTGTTAATAATGAGAAGGGCTGCACCCGGCGCACACTTCACACCTCAGAAGGTCTGCGGCGATGCCCACTGTGGAGGTAACACCACTGTGCGCGCGTGTGTCTCTGTGTGTGTCTGCACAGCGACCGCTACACTGGTGCTGGTGTTCAGAAGCAGCTGGCAGTGTGTAATAACGCCGTCTCCCTCTTTGCCTCTCTCTCCGAGCTACTAATTTCAAAGCTGTCTGCTGTGTGCCGCCATAGAGAGGACTGATAAAACAGCCACTGTCGGTGTGTTGCCGTGATAATGTTGCTGACGAGAACTTCACAGGCTTGTTAACTAATACAACCCTATTAACAGGGGACGCTTTGGAGGACTTAAAGCGACGGTGAGGAGGGGTGGCGGCGAGGCACTTCACCGCATCTTTCTCACGCGGTTTACAGCGCTTTTTAACCGCGGTCGCTCAAGTGCGGATGAAAACACACACCCCGGGATTGAAAGGTGATGTCCAGGCATGTTGGCGGAGCGATACAGATGCGCTCGTTTTTGCAGATAGCAGCAAAAACGGCCATGTCGGGCGTTTGAAGCCAAAACAAACAGAGCAGCAAGACACAAACGGCACAGCTGAGTCAGTTCTTCATTACAGGCTGCGCTGATCTATGCTAATAATAACAATAATGATTTGATGATAGTAGTAGTAATAATAACAATAATGATAATAATAATCATAACTAGAAGGGGCTGTCAGACTGCATATAAGATTGGATCAATAACGCACGCAGAAGTTTCCATCAGTTCACCCTTCCAGAGTCACTGAGGGTCAAAGGTCACGTGACCAATAGAAAGGCCATATACGACTTTATATTTGTGTTCAATAGCAACCATTTGCATGTTTTATTACCAATTCACTGTATGTACATGCCGAAACGTTGACTTTACCCTGAGACCTTGACCTTTGAACGGTTATTATCAAAATCGAATCAGTTCTTCCTTTCCTGACCCGCCCACCCAGTTGGATCATAACTGGACTGAAAACAATATCCCTGCTCAGGCTACTGTGTGCATGGGTGTAATAATAATAATAATAATAATAATAATAATGTGGCAATACAATAGAGAGAAAAAATCAATATTAGCGCACTACTTCTTTGACTATGGCTCGGAAATATCAATAAAAAAAAATCAATATATCCATTTATCCCACCGTCTAATCTACTGAATTTGAAGTAAAAACACAGAACAAGGCATTGCCCTTGACGGGAAAATCATTGCACAGGTCATTGGATTTTCTAAGACATTTATGCAGAATCTCTCACAAGAAGACCTTATTGATTCTATGACTTACATTCAGATGAAAGCCGGGCCGCATTTGACCCCATGGCTTTCGATGGTATAGAGTAAGTGCTGGGTCAAGGTTAACTCCTTTACAGTGGCTCCGTGAACCCGCTGATGAATAGTCTGCATTTAAGTCATGCCACCTACAGTTCATCCTCCTCTCCCTCTCTTATCTCCATTCAGTGCATCTATTTTGTGCTGACCTCTCATCCCTTCATCTTCAACCCCCTCATCCTGTCCTCAGAGCATTTTTTCTTTTCAAACGGACGATTCAGTGAGTCAGTCTCTGAAGGTTTTCGATTGTGGTGCTGTATGCAGAGGCAACCT
>OMLF01026973.1:0-11018 GCA_900302615.1 Holocentrus rufus | reverse complement strand
AATCCCACCCACCACTGCTGCGGCTGCCTGTCTGTGAGCCGCCTACGCCCTCTGCTCCCCTCCCTGTGCTCATTAGTGCTTTCTAGCCGGGTGCTGATTGTCAGAGGGCCCCTGTGATGCCAGCTCTCCCTGTGCGGCCGGCCTGCTGTGGTGAATTTAAGAGGACTTTAATCTAACTGGGCCGAGGAGAGGAGGAGCAGCCAGGGACAGGAAGGAGGAGGAGGAGGAGGTAGCGGTGGATGTACAATCGCAGGGCCACAGCTGAAGGACAGACACTCTTTCAGGGCTACCTATTGCTCTCTGGTGGAAACTGGAGCCCAGGACGGTAGCATGAGGAGAAATAGCTGAACATAAATCCACCAGAATGGGTCCCTCTTCGGCCGTACTGTGGGCACTGAACAGTCCTCCAGATGGCTAAGGGACACGCCAGTGGTGCAGCACAATCACCGGCATGGCAGAAGCATCAGGAATAAATATGAAGAGATTTTTATCATATAAACACCAGCTCACCCAGCACAGACTTTTTTTTCCCATCAAAACTTCCATTTCACTGACATTTAACACGAATCCGCTCTTCCCAACAGGCGTAATTGTTTGTCATTATATCAAATATCCCGGTTAGGGGACAATTGTCTGACATCAATTTGTTACTTTGAGAAGAGAATGAAAAGTAAGTTAAACATTTATAATTATTTCTACGCGGTTTGAAGTCTAGAAAGGTTCAAAGCCGCTTCCATTTTTATTAAAACTGTTAAGAGCGGAGAAATGTAATTAAATGAGGTGACCTGAATTACAACAGGATAAAAAGTAATTTTACATAAAGAAATATATTCCATTTAATCGAGCACCTCTTTTTACAGCAGAATCTCATTCGGCAAAAACGCAACTCCATTTCAAGAAGTGCAGGTAGAGAGCTAAATTGTCTGCTTTTATGGCGCACACAGAGGTTAATTATTTTCCTAATTACACCTCCAAACGTCAAACATTTGTTTTTCCCCCTAATTGACAAGAAAATTAACAGTGGACTATATTAGCCGTGGAGGGCTGTTCTCAACCACTGTACAATGCTTAAAAGGGCCTTTCATATGCAATACAGATAAAAAGCAATTATGCTGTTTTTTTTCTCTCCCTTCTCGGTCTGTACTACCTTTTAGCCACTGTAATCTGCAGGGTAGAGTCATCGAGGAAAAAAGGTAAAACTGTAATTATGCACATTATTCACCTTCCTAAGTGCTGCACTCGAGCACAAAAAGCAAAGAAGCCTAAATGCATTACACCAGGTTGTCCTCATGCAAAGTGCAGGTCAGGCTCCAGCAGACACCAGGAGCTAATGGCAGCGAGTGGTGCTCCTAACACATGCTCTGGCTCTTTCGGGGACACAGGGGAGTTAAGTGCCGTGCTCCCTGCTGCTGATTATCGCACCTTCGCCAGCCTGCCAGGTCTCCCTGCCCTCCATGCATTGATCTCATTTGGCGAGGAGATAAGGCAGTAATTGGATGAGGGCTTGGAATCAGATGGCCCTGCCTGGCTTGGCTAATTCCACTCTTCCTGGGCTGGCTGGGCCCGGGGCCAAAGGGGCAGGCCAAGGTTAATCCCATCCAATCCCCTGTCCTATGTGGCCCAGTGCTGCCCTCTGACCTCTCACTGCTACCCAAACACAGCTGCGGTGACTCCCTTTAAACAGGTCAGATCCAATAGTCTAATTAGTTTACCAAAGATTTTACGCTCAAAAAACACTGTCTAATGCAATGATGAGCTTTCTTTCCCCTGCTCTTGTACGACATGTACATCCAAAAAAGCTGCACACCTTTCCTTGCCAAGTTGTACGTTGACTCTACACCATGTGTTAATATTTTCAAAAGGCTTTTGAGAACGAGATATGGCTGTGTTGAATGATTTACTGGGACAGATGACAGTTTAAAAAAATTGGGCTTATACAAAAGCAACTGTTTTGACTGCTTTTTGCTGTTTGTTTTTGTCTTCTGCAGCTATAACGTCACGAAATACATATTGTATAGAGCAAATTCCTGAATTGCAGGAGATACAACAATTGCAATATATGGTAGTTATTGGGCAGCAGGATGATCTAGAGCTTGGGTTCAAGCGATGCTATTCTGTAGCTGATCCTGACCTCTGACCTCCCTGTGGAGATGTGCAAGCAAAAAGAAAATTTCCCTTTGGGGATCAATAAATTATCACATCATTAGTATTATTACTATCGATACTGAGGCCTTCAAATACCCTTGTTTTATTTTGTTAGTCAACCTTGACCACAGGTGATGTGGTCCTATGTGACCTCAGCTGTGTTTAAGGATTATCTCTACGTTCTTTTATTAAAGTGATGCTTCTCTTAGCTCTTAGTCCCTTTCTTATAGAAGGAATACATTATGTCCTTTACATTAGTTAAACTGAGGTGTCATAGCTGGAAAATTGCTCAACCTATCCAAAAAAGGCTCACACAACCTTGCAATCATACATTAATTGTCTATATACTGTATATCATAATACAAATTAAAAGTTCTTAAACCATTTTATATGGTTGCTTAAACTAGCTCTTAAATGGATCCTTACCTAGGTCTCAGAGACAACATTTGCCCCAGCCACAACATCTAAAAAATATTCCACAAGAAATGCTGGGAATGTTTTGGTACATTACCAGTGGTACATTTAGTTTAATTATCACAGAAGTTAATCATATTGATTAAGCTGCTTAAAAGGTAGTTTGTATTCTATTAAGGAAACAACCCTCTCTAACATTCAAGGTATTCCTCAGAACATACCAAACATTACTGATAAACCCTAACCGCATATTTAGATTGTAAATGTAACAACTGTATAATGTTTACAGAATACTGGATAATGCCGCAAAATTACCCAGTAACGATATGGTGTAACTGTATGGTGATCCCATCATTACTCTGATGGTGCAGTGCTGCACACTGTTCAGCTTAGCTATCGTAGCCAGTATTACTAATACAATGATAAATAAATAAATAAATATGGAACGCATTCATGCCAGGTCTTCTGGCTTAGAAATTCTCATTTTGCCAAATTCCTCATGAGGAGCCATCATGGAAGCTGTGCAGAGGGGAAGGAGACACATTTCATACGTATTTTTGTCAGTTTATTGGAGCAGAAATCCTGATCTTGAGGGCACAAATCTGTAATATATTATGGCAGGGTCGACTGATGTGTGTATGCAATGAAGAGTGGAGCGAATTTTTGATTAATGCGGAACATTTCTCAACAAAGGACCCAAGCACAATTTCACCGCTGCTTCAGTGTGAGACCACTGCTGTTCCATTTAAGATGGCCAACAGATTAATCTTCATCCCTCTTTTCTATTTACACATTATGCATTCAGAGATGGGATTTGCCTGTATGAAACGAGTCTCTCAAAGGGCTCAGTGTGCCTCATCAGGAGTGAATGCAGAGGGGGGACACACGCCTCTTGGGAAACACTAATCCCCTTATTGCGTACACTTATTCAATTCCTGTGTCAATATCGACCATAATCAGAATGGGCTATGTGACAAGTGCTTTATATGTTGGCTGATACTGGATGACAGGAAGTAGACATAATCACCTGGGAGTACATCACTGTTGACAGCTCCGGATCAAAGCTTTGCTTCTGGAGATTAATCATGGATTGTAATGTACCATATAAATAAACTTCAATAGAGGGCCAAAATATAGAGAACGTCATTCATTGATCACACATCGCACCGCACTTGACAGTTGCAGCTTACAGAAGTGGAAGTAATCCCTTAATAATCCCCCCGAAAATCTCTTTGAAACCAGATAAAGCTTAACAAAGATGATATACACCGTGGTCATGTATCCAAATACATGCACACTGTCTGTTACTGGAGATGGGCTAAAGTACAGTATTCCTAATGTGAGGAGACGTGAAGATATCAAATGATAATAAAGACAAAGACAGGGGGCTCTGGGTGCAATGCATCTGACAAGTTAAGAAGAGCTTGACACCGCAAACAAAGGAAGAGTGGCTTGTGACACATTTTTACCTCAGGCAAACCAGCCTCCAAAACACAGACACAAAGAAACACAACGGAATAGGATGAGGGGGGAAAAAAGGAAGTCGACTAAAGCTGATTCTTAGTGCCAATCTCGGGTAAAACGCTCCACACCTGATACACTGTTATTGCAGTGGAACAAATAACAATATTGTGCACCTCTGCTCACAATCACTAGCTTTTGCATGGGTGGATGACAATCTCAGGGGCCAGGATTGAATTTCTCATTTCAATTCACAGCGAAGCTCCATATCAAAAGCCCAAAATCCAAAGTGTAGCATCAGCTGGCTGCTCTTAACAAAGTGAGTTAAAAAAGGACCACATATAGAACTGAATCTCGGGTGGAAATGGGAAACTAACAGAGGCAATTGGAGGCGAGATGCGGCTAACACTTGTGTGTCATAAAGACAACAGTAGAACGGCCATCCTGTGGATTCCTGGAGCCTGACATCTAGATTGCAGATGGATAAGTGCACGTTAAAACAATATCCCGCCGACCAAAAAAATCATTTCTCATAGCTGTCTCTATTTACTGAAAGCCTGCTCATCTCCCACGGGAGCAGAAACAAATGAAAATGTTATTTCTCTACTCATGAACTCCTACCTAGTCTGGTTTTTCACTGCTGGCAATTTCATTTCTCTTCCAAATTTGACTTAAGCCCATGACTTGAGGGAAATAATGTCTCTGGAATAATCTTTTGCTACTGTAATTCCAGAGGCACTATCTCTCTATCTCCCTCTCTAGCCATCTGTCTGTCTGTCCATCTATCTATTTATTTATTTTTTGGGATGTTGCCTTGTGGTTTAAGGGAATTGCACTGGCTGCTGAAATAGAAGTGATGTGACATCCAATGCCTCACAGTAATCCTGTCAGACGCACAGGCCTTGAATAAGACAGAACATGCCCTTCTCCAGCACGGAGGGAAAAGAGCGGTTCTAATGCACACAGACAGTGTTGTAAAGTGTAGCCTGTCAAAATGGAAAAACATGGGCTCAATTCAAAGCACATGTGAAACATAATATTAGTTGAATGTCCTCAGATTGTAAGCCCCAAATCGCTCCCTGCCATTCTTGGTTTAATGTTAAGGCCCACAAATCAGTTTTTCCATGCCTAACTATTATCTTTGTCTCCCCTTCTCCAGTTTTCCCAATACTAAACCATACCGCTGCAAGGAGGGATTTCTGGATTTGAGCAAGTAAGCCAAGTTAGAGATAACATTGACACAAATACACGTTTTAGTAATTTAAAGATAAGGTGACATAGAAGATTTGACAGCCAAATTAACTGACTTTGGCATCAGTGGCAATATTCCTCCATAGATAATTGTTGCACTACCCTGAAATATTTTGAATGGCTAAACCCAAGCATGACATGTAGACTCTGTGGGGAGATCATTTACCACAATTTATGAATATGTTAGATAGCTAACATTTTCCAAGTCTGATGTCTGGATGGATCTTTAAACTCACTGTAGGCACTGCAGCAAATGTATGTATGGTCATGCCATTATAGTATTGTTTATAATGATATATAAATATCTCTTGCTCTTGTATCTTTACCTAGAGGATGGCTCAATGTCCTCACAATCTTAAATCATAATTTCAAAATTTGTGTCACATCACCACATGTAAGTGAGAGGAAAAAACAAGAAGTACAACTTCTGTACAGTCTTACTACTTACTCAAACTAGATAGAAAACTATGGATACAACAATGCAGTTTATTATAAAATGCAAGATACTATGTTGTCTTATGATCATAAAACATATTTCCATAAAAAGAAGAATAGAAATACAAAGTAATTTTAAATTACATCTAAAATGTGAACACAGATTTCTTTTTAAAAATTTCTTTTATATTGTGATTTGATGTCGTTTGATTATTTAGAAACTGCTCTGAAACATATTTTCACAATGTTTACAACACCGTGATGAAGTTTGATGGCATTCAAATATGGAAGAGTGAAGTGTAGCTCTTGAAGACCACAGCGCGATGGTTAATAAAAAAACAACTTGAGAATAACTTGAGCTTCATTTCATTCATTTCATTTTTGAAGAATTTTAATATTAGTAAGATCAACAGTAGCCATCATGTATTACTTTGTTTGCGATAAAAATTACAGAGGATTTTCTTTTTTCACATCTCTGGCAACTGTCCACAGACCAGTCGTCTGAGACATCACATTGAATTGATGTAAGTGATGAAAAGTGGAGCACGGGGCTTGATCACACATATTATTCCATTACAAATGAGGAAACCAGCCTGCAGCCAACCGTGCACTCTTCTGTGATGGAGAAGTGTTTGGGGAGAGCAGCAGGATCACATGCATGAGCGAAGATGTATGTTTGACCGCTGTGTTTGGCCTACAGACATGACAGAGAGGAGCGGGGTCGTGAACCAGCAGGCCTTCCTGTGTAATCCCTATACACACAGCATTCACAGCCCCTGTGCCCCCTACAGAAGACCCGGCACAACACACACACATACACATGTACAACCCTCCCACTCAGTTCCTATACCCCGCAGCTAAACACACAACACCACACACAAGCCACACTATGAATACAAACATATGCACCGTGGAGAGGTTTGCATCAGCCCTTGGTTAGTCATATAGCGAGAGCATTAGGGGCTAAAGAATTCAAAAATGTGAACCAAAGTTGGAAACAAAAGAAAGCAGAGAAAGAAAGTGGGAGAAAAGTCTGACTTTTGTATTTAGAGGAACAAAACAGAGAAAGAGAATTCTGTCATTTCTGTGTTTATAGTGCCTGTGATGAGCCAGGAAAGGGGGGTAAGGATGATTTGTTGGCCCTGGAGAGGTAAGCGATATGTAGCTGTGATGGCCAGTAATCATGTTTATGAGGGGGGAGATGGTCCTGGACTCCTGGTGAGTCTGATTGTGTTTTCTCTGGCTCCCAGCTTGGGCCCGAGTACAACCCCACCAGGCCATTGTGATTGAAGTATGCACTCTAGCTCAGCTTCTCCTTGGGGGGTAAAAGGTGCATGTAATGCCGTTTGTGTTGCCTGTGTGTATTTGTGTTTACCCGCGTGTCGGCCGGTGTGTATTCGTACAGGGGAATGTTGGTCGATGAAGACCTCCCATCACAAAAGAAAGCATCACTTCCCCTTTCTCCTCCATGCAGCCAGTTCCCAGATTGCTCTCATTGCTATGGCAACCGGCGCTCTCTCCTTGGGCTCTGCGTGCATCCAATCAGAGTGAGACCTTTGTAGAGATTCCTCCGGGCTCCACTTATTCAACTTACCCCACCGGAACAGCCTCCACGCTGAAAAGGCTGGAACAAAGAGAGGAGAGACTCTCTCGCCAGAGCCTGGTATGACATCAAAAATTGGGGCTACAGGGTCGGGTTACAGGGAATGCGGAAGCAATATGTAGCCAAGAGCGGAGGGACTCAACGGCATAAGCAAAAACAGGGTGGCAGCGCCTGGCCATGGCCAATTTCAGTGGAAATTATGTGGAATAGGATTTGTTATTGGAAGCCTCAGAGCCAGAATACTTGGCAAGTATCGCGTGGCTCTGGCACTGGTTTACGCTTGATAAGTCAAAATGGATTCCGGCTGAGCCTATTTATGTCATTCCTGAAAACATATGGATAGGATTCGGGCGCTCAATACTTTCAACCTTCAACAATGACATTCAACACCACTTCTGCAGCCCATTAATCTTCCATGAGAATAGATCTATCATCCACAGCACTGAGGGATTGCATTCAGTCAGCATCAGCCTGTACAGTGTTTACCACCCCATCCCCGCTCTGTATCAGTTTCAACAATTAAACAGCATTATTTTGCTGGGTATACAATGACATAACTACAGTAAAGGTCACAAAAATTCGGCGCCTCGTGAATTGTTTTGTCTTACAGGCCACAAGGTGCAGTAAATAATTAGCAGAGATAATCTAGTGCCATGCATTCTCCACCTCAGGGCTGCTCAGAGGTCACTGCACACAATCACACGGCGCTGCACTCATTCTAATTATATTTCTGGAGATTAGGTCCTGCCGAGTCCGAGTTAAACACTTGTGAACGCAGGCGGGGAGGCAGGCGTGCCCTCAGCACTTGTAGAGACACACCATCCAGCGGGACCTCTCACAGGCCCCTGACGGACATTCGGCTGCTGGGGTAATGGCAGCGCGATGTCGGCGCGGCATAATTCTGCCCGACTGCCATGTCACAAAGTGTCACAATCTGTTCCTGACAACCTGACTCCGGGCAACGAGGGAGAAAATGGGGGAGAAAGAAAGAGAGGGAGAGGAGAGAAAAACGGGGCGGGGGGGGTTTGATCTCGAATGCCAGAAGTGGTAATAAGCACGTCTGGCCACTTCCTGGGAGACAGGCCTATTCATCAGGCCGATTTAGAGTCAAAGGTGGAGGTAATTCAAGTGATCTCTCGTGTTCGGATCCTCTGGCAAGCTAGCTGAACTGAGGGTGACAGAGCCTGGCATAATGAATCAGAAAAATAAGCTGCAAAGCATTCGTTGTAGTGATCTCTAGCTCACAGGATTTGAAAGATAATTAGGAAGCCGGTAGGAAAAACATGTACTACTGCCTGTTCCGGGTGTTCCTCGTGAATTAACAGCAATCACAGACGGCATAAATCAAAGAGCGAGTCATCTTGTTGACACCTCCCCTGCGCTTGAAATGACTGTAAATTTCATGTGATCACAGAGGTGGATGATCATGAGATTTTGGTGGTAAGACGCACTTGTTTCAGCTTCATCTACTCGATATGAGTCAAGTGGATCTCTCAGGGTCTTCGGGGGTTGGTCTCTTAGTTGTTCCAAGTATTAAATCAAAAGCTGGTGAAGCTGCTTTTAGCTATTACATTCCCAGTTATTGGAAGAGCCTTCCAGAGGTACGGAGGTGTGCCTGAACCCTACCTCCTTTAAAAGCCAGCTTAAACCTCATCTTCTCTCATCTTTTCTCCAAAATCTTCAACTAAGTTTTATCCCCATGTATATGAGCCGGCAGCTGTTGTCATGTGTGGTCCTTTTTCAGTGTTTTCTCTACATCCTATATTAGTATATTATTTTTTTATATGAGGAATGAGTTTCTTTGTTTTCGACAAATGTGCTTTACAAATAAAGCTTCAAGCCACAGTGGGATAAAAAATTATTCATTTTCTTCCCTCTGCCATTAAATGTTCTTAAATATTCCATGTAATAATATATACATTGAACAATAAATGCTGTAAGTTGATTTGACTTACCTAGAGTTCACATTCACATGATCTTGTTGGGCTCCACTGTGACTGCCAGATATCATCCCGCTCTGGTATTTACATCTGGATGCCAGGTTCAGGTGCATCGCATTGTGTCTGTATTCCTAGCCTTTAGCATTTCAGTCAACCCTGACACATGGCTTATTTAAAGCACTGCTGCAAACCCCAAACAATCATGAAGACTGTCACGTAATCCCTGCACCGCATCTGCTCCTGCTTTCACACTGTCACTTCGGACTCACTAGGGCCTGAGCAGGGACCACGATCCCATGATAATGAGCTAATTATAGGTACAACATTCCTACTTCCATATCTAAATGCTTGTCTTTAATAAGGAACATTTCAAATTATTGAGAGGCAGAGAGAGAGAGAGAAAGAGATGGATAATTGATGCAAGCAATTACAAGTTCTGTGTCGGAGCAAATTGGCCAGCATATCTGGACATGTAGGGGGACTGTGACCTCATTTACATTAGAGTGTCAGGAAATAATTGGAGAATGTACTGAGGAGGTGGGATGGGCACAGTGTAATACCGACCAGCTCTAGTCACATTACATAAGCAGCTCAATGTACAAGCAGATTCCCTTCAGACGGGAGGCTTATGGAAAAAACTGTCCTCGGAGGTTAAGAACAAAACATTATGTGCCGTCTTTGTATGCTCAAGCAAATTTAATCATAATAGTGATCTTTAAAACAACAACTATATTATACAGCATTAATCAGTTTCAAAAGCTGTAATTTGAGCATTTGAGATGGTTTCACCACATGCACACAGGATTCCAAATAGATTGTCATGTTTTAATCAGAAAGCCAGTAATAACCGAGTTCAGCTTTACTGGCCATAAGGGAGACTTAGCTCCGCTCGGGCTGAAACCGCTTCAAAAGCATGGGAAGATGATGGGCTTGACTTTTAACAATATCACTTCCAGATGTTTCATTACAAAACAACTTTCAAAGACCTTACCACAAGAAAACCTTCTCATGTGAGAGGAGCCAGGACACACGAGTATGGATTTCATAAACCCACAATTTTCACATTTTCATTTCTGGTGGAAAGAACAGCATGCAAAACTGTCTGGAGCAACACCAATAAACTGACTGCTAGCATCACTAAAAGTGTTACAACCCGTCTGGTCTAAAACTGCCAATTGAACTAGCACATGGGCTCTGAGGGACGGAAGGTACAGCAGGCTTTATACTGTGTATACCGACTGCCCACTGTTATTTTAATGTAATCCATACTGTATAGGGTATGAAAGAAGTATCCCAAAGGGTTGAGGCAGCACTGCGTCAGTACTGCTTTGGCTCCATGCTGGGCAAAATTTACTCAAAAACCAAGGTTAAAGCAAGATGGGACAGGAAGCTTTGACTGCCTATAAAAATGGCCACTGAAATATAGGGGTGCATTCATTATAGCCAGCTTCTTGTGTCCTCTCATCAGGCTGGCTAGCATGGACTGGCAGGCTCTGACCCAGTACTCCTGGGTTTCTCTCTATTGCGCCCGCCTCTCATCAAGAGCCTTGGGTGAGGAAAAAAAAGCAGTAACGTGCTGTTTACTCGCAATCCCAGGCCCGTAATTGCCAATTTATTTGATAGGCAGCCGGGTAATGATGGCATTTCACCCCTTGCCGCAGAGACTAAACGGGAGTGATTCATCCCAAGCTCCCTGCCCTCCCTGATCCAGCAGACTCCCTCTGCTCAGGACTGCTGCCTGCCTGAATGCCTGCCACCCAGACTGAGGG
>OMLF01026966.1:0-12824 GCA_900302615.1 Holocentrus rufus | reverse complement strand
GCCAACAGGGCCTCAGCTCGTTAGCGGGGCCCGTATCTCTGTTGCCGCTGACGATGGGCATTCTCCACAATGACGGCTGGGTGTTATTGATGTCGGCCGTCTCGGCGCGCGCACACAAACACGCGGCGATGTCACAATTATGACATTTTAAAAGCCTTCCAGAGTGTGCGCCTACACACACAGAAGCGGATGAAAAGAGAAACCCCGAGTCGGGAAATCATGAGGCCCTTTAGGTGGCGTCTGGAGTACTGTTAGCGGGCTGAGTCATGCTGAAAGGCACTACGGGCCTAAATCAGCCGAGCAGGCTGCGACAGAGGCACAGGCATACAAGACGAAGGCCAACTCTTCACTCATAATGAGAGACATAAGAAAGCTTTTACAGCCTCTCTCCACGCTGGCAGCTGGCTCCCACATCCAGTGCAAATACCACGGGGATCAAAGAATGAGTCAGACACATACAACAGTATCTCCTCTATTCTGATAGTCTGTTAGAAAGGCCACACAGGCACTCAAACACACACAGTGAGTAACGCACTCCAAAAACTTCAGATCTAGAAATTCATAGGACCGATCACTTGCTGACACCAGCCATGATAAACAACCTTATACCTGCTCTGCCTACATCCTTCACCGTGTTGCACGCTGACCTTCTATAGAGAGAACTTTTATTTGGCTTCGCCTGAATCCGCAGGTATCCAGCGGATGAGAGATGAGGCAGTGGGATTGTTCTTGTAAAAAGAGGATGAACTCACAAGCAGGAGTCTGGATCGAGAGAGCTCATCTTGGGATACCAGCAGTAGTCGTAGATGGTGTCTCCCTCTGCCATCCGCAGCACTGGACTCTGCCAGCAGGAAGGAGAGGGGAAAGAAAATATGAAATATGTGACGAATGAACCACGAGGGATTAAAACACAGGGGGTCAACTGGCTGGCTGAAGGGGATTCATCAATAGTGACACTGGTATTGGATAATGGATTATTGGGCTGATACTCGGATAGAGGACGGTATCAAAGACTTTTCTCTGCAGTGAAATTCATTATTGGGAGACAGTGGTAGCATGTCAAACAAATCAAAGCTCCATTTTCTGCCTTTTCCCACAGAGAAGGGCGTTAGATCTCTGCAATGGAGGAAAGTGGATTATATCTCAATCATTTTTGTTCAGTGACCCCAATCTACTGGCCTGAAATATAATTAAAGGATTGGCTTGCCACTTGATACTGGCCCATACTTAAAGACAGAATGGAGAATTTACTTAACAAGCTAAACTTGGGCTGCAGTCACACATTTTCCTAAGCATTTGATTTAAATCGATTTAAATACACTTGTAGAATTGATGCTCGGCTGTGACATGCTGTGTGTCTTTGTATCAATAACTAGGGCAATACATTTCAGACAGAAAAACATCTTTAACACGACGAATCACTGAAACGAGGAGCAGTGTGGCAGCAGCTTACAAGAAGGATAAGTGTAGTTTCTATCATCTCAGATGATGGAAAGAGAACGCCAAAACTAGCCAAAACATAATGGTTTTATCAAAGTTTCTTTTTAATGTTTGTCTTCCAAGTGTGGCTGAATATCCACTCTTCCACAGCAGTTTATAAAGTGCCAATTCCTAATTATGGATTTCGGTCTTTAAAGTTTCCTAATGAATTTGTGGTAACGATGTATCCTCATTGGCTAGTGTATTGACAGATATTGACTTAAATTGGACAGACCTAATGAACAGCCTACTCTGTGAACACGGTCCACTCTGGAGCCGTGTTTGTGCAAGGACAAATACGATCTGTTTGCATCATCTATTTACTGTCAAGCAGAGGGTTGCAATTTATTTGTCTGCGACTAGGGACTCTGGGTTCTTTTTTCTGTCGGTGCAGGATATTGTCTAGTTCTGCACAGATCACATACGGTTGTGCACAGATTATGTACTTGCCCCGAAAGAGAACAGCCACTTAAAAATAAGAAAACTGGGAACCAAAAACAAAAGCACAGTGTATATTAACATGAATATTGGGCTACTATGGACCACGAAATATACTGATAAAAATGTTAATTTAAAAAGGTCCATACTGGTGTCTTTGCATGTTTTATGACTTCACTCCTCTACACTCTGACCATACATTACTGTGATTTCTCCAGCATACCATACTTTAAGATTTTGAATATTTATTCCATTTCCCTATTTTTATTGGACTGCTTGAGTGGGGCTGGCCAGGAATACTGATTGTCCCTGAGTCCATCCGTCCTTCGCTGACACCCAGAGTCGAAACACACGTAAATTAAAATTCGGGTAGAGCATGAGACAGCTGTATTTGGCTAGCTAACTGGACACAAGTTGTAATTTCATCTAGTTTATTGTTTGGTGTGTGTGCTTCCGTGTATGTACAGATGTTTGGGGGTGTATTTAGTTATGGATGACAGAATTTACAGCTTATTCATCAGCAGGATTTACTGTGACCATATTACTGTTTACGATCTTCAGATATTGTCTATTTGTACTTAAACGAGCAAGTTAGCTAATCGGGGGGGCGTTGAAGGCAGAGCCAACCCAAACAAAAGAAACAGTGTTTCTACAGTCCAAATTGAAAAGCTTCCATTAAACTCTGGCCCCGGGATCCGGGACAGTATGGAATGGCTGCATTCCCAGAGGCCATCTTCACCTCGCTCCCAGGACCAGACTGTGTGTAAAGAGTGCTGATGGGCTCTACTGTACTGCAGGGAGGAGACCAAACTACAGAAACACTGTTTAGTGGGCTGTTAATAAAAGTAATCAAATTACAGCAGGTAATATCGCCTCTGCCCCATGTTTGATCATAGAATGGCGTGATGGTAAACATATGCACGAAGTCGCATGCTAGGAACGTTAAATAACACAGAGTAGAAATTGTTCCGTTTCAGTAAATCAAGCTGCAGCGGCGGTCCAGCTTCAGCTTGACTTGTCTATTCTTGTTTAAAATTCAACTGTCGAGGTGATAAATCTACCTTAAAAATTCTGTGCTGCTCCAGCTAACAGTCATGCTTATGTTCAGAAGTCATGGACGTTTGAATTCGGTTTGTAAAATAATCTTGTCCTCAGGGATTGTTTTCTGGCAGAGACGCACATTCTGTTGTGTGGGTTTACGAGCGCAACAGTGGGGAACTGTGTATTCATGTGCTACCAATAAAAAACAAATTTCCGACTTGGTATTTAGCCAGACTAACTATAATAATTTTAAAAGCAAGAAGAAGCCAAATTCACATCATCCTTTTCACAGTGTCCGTGTTTGCTTATGGTTTGTCTTCTGGGTTTGATTTTCCAACCAAATAGCACATGAATGCAATGCTGCTTGGCAGCGAACTCTGAAGTCTCAGATGTCAGAGCTTCCCACCAGCATATAAACATAACAAAAGACTTTTCAATCAATGCATTAGTGACTCTGACACAAAATATACCAAGGTGATTTGTTACTGCAATGGATTACCTATCTCAAGTAAATCTGAAGCCTCTGCAAGATTATTTTTGTACCATACTTAAATTAATGGAATAGAGTGCCTGTCTGGAAGGTAGGGAAATTCCTTAAACATCTAAAAACTATCCCGTGGTAGTAATGTAAAGTGGGCATAAATTTTAGGAAACGGGCTAAAACATACAAAAACACCAGTATGTTCCTTTAACAGCTCAAAAAATTCCAATGGAAAATGTCATGACATAGCGCAAGCTGCGGATTTGTGGTACTGTATGGTTCTTAATGATTCTGGCATTTTCTACCATCCTGAAACTGCTCTAGACAACAGCAGTGCCAAACCACACAGACTCCAAATAGATTATTTCTGACGCTATTTAATAATAATCCTGGCCAAACACGAAGCAGCGTTGTAAGCTATCATTACACTAACCATCTCAGGAAGCAAGTCCCAGTTGTAGCTGTAGAGCTCTGGTGGAAGGTTGTACACACGCAGCACATTGTCTGCACTGTTGGTCAGGATACAGGAACCATCAGGGGCCCTAAGGGAGGGAGGGCAGGGGTGAGAGAAGAAAAAAAGAGATGAATGATCTATCGTTAGCCTTGAGCTGAGGACAGTCTGCTTACATCTTCATTAAAGCCACAATAATCACACACACAAAAGATTTCCTGTAGGTAACACAGGTGTTACCTATCACATTAATTAAGGTTCTGTTCTATTTAGGTACAGAATAATTAATAACACCTGTCTTTACCTACTATTTCATGTCAAAAGGGCTGCTGTGAAAAAGGTCTATTGCCATGAATAAATGAGGCCACCACAAAGATAACTGGTAGCCTCTATCACAAGATCGTGGTATTGCTGGTGTTAGTGTAAATTAACACTACATTTCCCATAAATCTTGTTGTTTCCTGCCTGGCATTATTCCACTTGTCTCTGTATTCTCTTTGACCTTATTGAAGAATTTAAACATACAAGCCGTGATTTATCCACTGATCTTTCCACTTGCTCTATGTTCTGCCACTGACAAAAACTCTGAAAGCTTCAGTGCTTTCTTTCTCTTTTGTGCAGTAAAGCCATTCAGCAAATTTCCTCCAACCCAGTCACGCCTAATGTAAATTAAAACACTGTACAATGTAGTTTATTTTGTGTATTGGTAATTATACTAACATCAGTGTTTCCCACAGAATAACAGTAGACTGTGGCGGGCCGCCATAGTCTCTTAATGGGAAACAATAAATAAATAATTAATGGGAAACACTGAACATCTCACAATCAACATGCTAATGATGATTTTATGCAAAATATACAGTAGCATCTGACATATCTTGGGTCATGTTAATATTATGAGAGGTTACCATTTGCAGCCTTTGAGGTAGTTCTCCGGGAGGTTGGAATACTCAGTCCAAGAACCAGTCAGCATCTGGGGATTCTGGGTAAAATCCAGGCCAACACTGCAGACAGGATCAACGGGGAGAGACGTCTTATTGAGTTACTGAGTGTAACACAAACACCAAACAGACAGAGCTCTCAAACATGAAACACTGACACATCTTAAAAACAATTTCACAGGAAATCATTAAGTAAAAAATCCCCCCAAAAGGCAGAATATTTCCTGAAATAGCTCACTTGCCAGGCTATCCTTGCTAGGCTAAATCTTCACTCCTGCTTCAACTTACTGCTGTCCCTCACTGGGGCTGTCTGCAGATCCATGACCGTTTTGCTCATCCTCTGGTTTTGTCTCTTCTTCTTCTAGAGGAGCTTCATGACCTCCGTCTCCATTCTGACGGCATTCTGCTTTGCAGCCTCCACTCACATCCTCCTCCTCCTCTCCTCCTTGATACCCCTCCTCACGTTGCAGGGCGGCTCCTGTTCAGGGGACATGTGTGTTATGGTAATGGAAAGTAAACAATGGTTCAGACTTCGGACAAAGTCGCGAGTCAAGCCATTGGTAACTTATTAACAAGATCCATCCAGAAATCTGGGGTCAAAAGAAGTCATTGACATTTCACAGAATGTATGCATCATCTAGTGACAGTGAACATCCCACCTTGTGCTGGTGGGGCCGGGTCGTCCTGCAGCAACACATCTTGTGCTGCTGTTTTTCCATGAATCTCATGGGGTTCGGGACCCAGCCCCAACTCCTCAGTCAGTCTGGGCCTCTTGGCAGACGTAGGGGCCTCTTCCTCCGGGGTCTCCCCTCTCTGTGCGCAGTCAGCCTCGGGTAAAGGAGGCATCTGTTGAGGGGGCTCATTATCCGCCTCTGCGTCCTGCCCTACACCTGCCACCCCTCCTCCTTCACCACCTCCCACAGAGTCAGACATCTCTCTTTGTCAATCTGTCCTGTCAAGTCCTCTACCTGGCCTCCAAGTGCCAACTTTGTGCCTCGTGTGTGCAGCTTGGTTGTCAGACGTGGGTGAGGTAAGTGCTACTAGGGTAATGCTTCTTTCTGCAGTGTGGGTGTTTGAGTCTGCTGGAGGACGGGGACATCACAGCACCAACTAGCCTGAATACAGAGAGGCAGACGGGGAGGTAAAGAGATGCCAGAAAAGGTGCATGGCAGTTGCAACAAATCTCAGTTACTTAGTAGCTAACATACTAAGATGACAATATACACATTTAAAAGCAATGCAACAACATGATAGCGATACTTGAGAAAATGTAGACACAAATGTCAGTAAAGACCATGGCAGAGGTGAGTTTAATGGATGTTGCACTCGAGAGTTTGAGTGACGCTTAACATTATTTACCCAACCAAACACCTGTGGCTAGCCGCTGACGTGCCCACTTTTTCAAAAAGCATTAACGTTATATTAGCTAGCCGAATAAAAGTTTGCGATTTTGTGACTCCTTTAAATTCCATGTAATGTCTATTATGCTACACACTTAATGCCGTGTTCAAATTAGGTTAGTGCTGTCGGCATTTATGACAATGTATTTCACATTACTTCAACGTTTCGACCTAAACATCAATCGCCTGACGTTAGCTAATGCTAGCGTTAGCTAATGCTAACAGCCTGATGCTACCTACCTGTCTGCGTTGTTGTGGTTGGCCTGGTTCTATTCGGATATAAACACTTTTTTGTTCAGCAGCGTTGATCTTTTCGTGTAAACTAGAGGGTATTGATCACACAGCAACGTTTTCTAAGTATTCCTACTTTTAGACTTTTTAAATTTGCATTCACCAGTTCAGCACAAGAACTTGTAAACACTGAGGGCTGCCATGTGGTTGCAACTATCGCGAGAGTTGCGTTTGCTGACGGAAGATGACCTAGTTTTAATACTCTTATCTCACTCTCTCTCTCTCACTCACTCACTCACACATAGAATACCTTCCCTCTCCCCCACAACCGTTCAACCAATCTTGCACTTGATAGATTATGGAGCTCACTGACAAATATTGAGTCAACCACTGTTAAATGCTATTTTATTTAATATTTTTTGTTCTTCAAACAAACAAAAGGCAAACTATTTACAATTCTTTCAGTTGTTCTTTTTCCAAAACATTTTCATTACATGTATGTTGTTATTTCAATAACATTCAAAAATGTTTGAAGCAAAGGAGCTGAGCTGACAGGGGTCAAAATTCCATGGTTTCATTAAACCCATACCAATCATAAGCTTGTTATTAATAGTCTTTTGGCACCCACTGTTGGAACCATGCTTACTGAAGTGATGGCTAATGTCCAGAGGAGGACTGACTTTATACCCTTAGAGAACAGACACAAACAGGATCTTTTGCAAAGTTATAACCAAACACCCAAGACTTTTTGACAACAAAAATCACAGTTAAAAGCCGTTGTAGTACAGTAAAATTAACTGCAAAACTTAGTTTTTGTTTTTTTTTTTGGACAGTGATAGGCCGACAACTAAAGACCAAATATCACAAAATATTATATATAAAAAAATAAGTCAAACAGAGGCATTATGTTCAAATAGAAAATTGACAGCATTCTGACATATGGCTGAAGTTAACAAATTTTCCAGTTCAGACCACTGTTTACAACAATAAATTTAGAAACCATTACTATACTGGAGCGTGCTGTGCCTACTTCAGTTTACATACTTTACATATGGCACATAACCAGCATCCAGTAATTCCTACACTGATCAAAATTTACAAAGTTTACTAAGACAAAAGTCTAAGCTGAAGGTATTCAATGATTCTTAGATCCCTTAAGAATTAACATACTCTTGAGCCATCAACAGAGAGAGACACCAACTATTGGCTGACAACGATTCATGTCTCAAATCCTATCTCTCTAAATAAATAACGCGAAGATGGGAAGATACTCTCCAATCTCAAGTCATATGAAACTGAATTTCCAATTAAATACCACTGACTGCTCACTGTAAAATCTAGTCAGGGCCCTCAGACATAGATGGATAGCGACACTACCAAGTGCATAGATAGAGCACAGAGGCAAATTAGGACAACTTCGGATCCACCTCAAGGTTTAGTGACAAACCCGCAAATGTTACAAATCATGCGAACTTGCTCCAAGAATCATGCTTCCGCGTCTCTTGAAAGCCAAGGTCATATCGAAACTGTTTAAAGTACCTTATTTTTCAAAACATCTAGGTCATTGGGAGTGTAAAAACAAAACAAAAACCACCTTTGCGATTCGAGGATGACCGAGTTAACGGGTTCAACATTGCCTGTTCTAGGGTAGTTTCATGCATTGCTATAGCCAATACTCTGCATTGTTAAGATGTAACGTGTCTATTATTAAGCCAATTCACTGCATCCCACCCAGTCAGCTCAGCTCCACACAGTACAGACTCCAGCCCTTTGTTAAGCCCGCACCTTCAGCAATAATCTAAACAGGAAAACTGAACAAATCCACTCTTCATTTAAAGGAAAAACAAAATCAAACAAAAAATGAAAACCACCACCAAAATCACCTTAATCAAAGACTGCTTACTGCTCTACTCTGTAGCTGGCTAGTAACTTCCATGGTGATCAGATGTGCATGGTATTCAGATTCATCAGAACAGACAACAGTTTTGTTAGCCAGCAGAAAACAGCCTTGTAGAGCACTCCTTCTTCTCTCCCTCTTTCTCTGACCAACAGACAGGTGATGAGGTGGTTTCTAACTTAAATTTGTCATTGTTGAAAGAACATTTTCAGTTAGCCATCCAGGACTGAACTATACAAGTTAAGGCATGTGAACAGATAACTGAAACAAAATCCACTAGGAGAGAAAACCAAAAAAAAAACAAACTTTTACATTATTTACAAAAGCAGAACGCTCAGGTTTATATTAATGAGCTTTGCTGCATGTGTGTGTGCGTGTGTGTGTGTGTATTTGTTTTGATATTGGTGTCGACCCCTCACTTATGTGCGTAGATGTGGTTCCAGGGGACTACCAATGTAAGTAAATGTAAATTGCTTTTGCTGTGGGGTGTGCATGTAGTGTGTCTGAGACTCTTTTTCACTGTAGAATCTAAGATGTGAAAATCTGGGACGTGTAACTATGTGAATGTTTATATGCATGTCTATGTCATCTTGAGAAGTCTTTTGTTTTTTTTGTTGTTTTTTTGTTTTTTTTGTACAATTCTTTCAAGTTCGTCTACTTCCACAGCTGCAGGGATCTCTGCTAGCTTAGGTGTGATCAGGCTAGGTCCACCCAAACACAACCCCAGCCCTCAGTCTCTGGCTTCTGGGCAGATGGGTAGGTCTTTTTCGTCCTGCCGGGAAGAAGACCTCTGCACGACCGCCGAAGAGTTCCAGGCCGAGGTGGATGATGCCGTCTGAGCGGTTGGTGCCTCTCTATCGCTGTGGAGGAATCTGCCCTCTTCTTCGAACCCCAAACCTCCAGCAGTTCCAACACAGATGGGATCCATTGCCGATAAACATGTAACTGCATCTGGTTTAGTGACAATGTCGATGGCCCTGTACGTCCAAAAGGTCAAGACTGGAAGGTCTTGGGATTTCAGTTCAAAGGGCAGGCGCTCGGGTTCACTGGTTCATGCATTGGTGGTAGATCCTCCTCGTAAATAAACAGCTGGAATCCTGTGAAGATCACATTTAGAGACAGCACAGGACGATCATTACCACAATGAAACTGTAGTGAGCAAGACACTGACAAGAAGAGTCCAGTGACAGATCGAAGACCTAAAAAAAACTTCAAGGTACCTCATGGAATGCCGCCCCATCTTTACCCGAGCCTTAAATTTACATCTAAACCATCTCTATACCTGAGATGGATCATTTCTTAATGTATCTATCACATATCGTATGTGGTGTTTTGTAGGCGTTCCTTGAGGTCTTCTTGATCATGACATACCAACAAGATCAACCGGGAGTCAAACAATCAAATAGGAGTTTTTTTTAAACACCGTAAAGGCAAGTAAAATAGCAATAAAACAGACTTGTCTTACCAACACCAAGGCTTCTTCTCATGTCATCATGGTATTGCTCTCTAGGCAGGCAGCAGACTTGGCGATGAAGCGGAAGTCGGTGACAACAGTCCTTCCCAACAACCCTTGGGACCTTCCCTCTTCTGCCTCCATTGACCATGTCTGTTGATCAAACTCTCCAGGCCGGGCAGTCTGTAGCCGTTGCAGCATCCATTTTGATAAATAACTATCAGTCAGTCTTGGAGCCACTGAAGCGTATCCCGAACCTCAGTCCATGTCCATGTGGTTTTCCCTCCCCTCCCTGATAATTGCAGGGTAACTGGCAAACTACAGGAAATCCACAAGTTTAGTCTCAAACTATATTCAAAAAGATTGGTTTTCTCGAAGAACATTCGCTCCTTATAGTCAATGTCTCATGAATTTTCCTTCATCCGTTTGCAAACCTTTTTCGATTTTTTTCTCTCTCATAGGTAATACAAAAATATGGTTATGTACAGGAGGTGGAAGAAGACATGCTTCTCTAGTCTTTTTTTTCAGTTTGGGAATATCTCATTTTCAGTGACTTCGTCAAAGTCAAAGCGATCCTCCTGTTGTAATTGTGCTCCCATCCCCAAAATGGTACCTCACAGCTTGAATGAACAAAAGTGCATAGGTGAGTTGGTGAGGGCAGGGTGTGAATGCTTATGAGGGTTGTGAGGACAAGTGCACTGACCAGGTGTACCCATACTGCCCACTCAGTTCCCTCCAGGGTTAGGTGTAGCCCTGCACTCCACTCTCCACAAAATAAAGACAATCTTTGATATTTCTCCTCCGCTCCTTGGTTGATCATAAAGTCTCAGGATCCGTGACCATGCAAAAGGTCCAGTATGAGGATCTTGTCTTATTGTGATGCCATGCCACTCTTCCTCAAAAACCAACACCACTCGATGTCCATATGGCAGAAGCGCACTTGCAAACCCCACCCATCTGACGAAAAAAAAAAATAAAGAAAAAAAAAGAAAAAAAAAATTCAAGGAAAAACAAAACTGCACCCACAGAAATCCATGTGGTTTGTAAACAACCAAAGCTCCAGTATGGAATATAAAGAGTCCTTTCTTTAAATTCATAGTCATCATTTGTACGACCAGGATTGTAGAGGCAGTGTGTTCAACTGTTTCCATCCCGAGTTCTTTTTTATTCTCCTTTGTGTAAATAAAAAAAAAAGACCTCGCTAAACTCTTTGAAGCTTTTTTTTTTGTATGTTTGTTTCCTTTTTTGAAATCTTTTGAGGAAAAACAAAATCTGGTATCAGCACGGTTTTCTTGTCATTTTTTGGAATACATTCAATATTTTCTTAAGAAAAAAATAATACAAACACACTTCACATGGCGGTAATGAAACAAATGAAAAAAAAAATTTAAGGAAAAAAAAATTAAACAAACAAAAATAGCAGCCCCAAGTGCTCATAATCTTAGTCCAAATACTTTTTAAACTTTGTATATAATGTATATATTCATATATATTTTTCATTAAAAAAAGAAAACTCGTCATTATCAAATTGCAACAACGAATAAGTAACACAATATGCTAACATTTCATGCACCATCCTGTGCACTCGCACATTAAGATGCTGTATTTTTTTGTTGTTTTTTTGTTTGTTTTTAGCAGAGTCAGAAACTCGACACCTTTCATTCACAAGTTCGAGAGCTGACAAAAGGCAACGTGATCACACCCCAGGAAAACAGACTGGACTAACCTTCCGATGGATCACCCCCAGACTAAACTAGAAATATTTACGATATAAAGTTACATACATTACATACACTGTGCTGAGCACTGACACAGGTCACACTCGCTCTCAAAAGAGTTAATGTCTCAATGGCCACGCACCCTATCCAAGTTCTTAGGCACAAATGTGCATTCATACACATACAAAAAAAGCACATGCATACAAATGAGTACCTGTAGTCTCAACTCATTTCTATGAACAGTAAATGAACACGCTCTCACACACATAACACTAACACACAAAAGTCTCACACAGTAATGTCCGCTCACACAGTAATGTCCCTCATGATTTGCCCTGTCTGCCAGTCCTCACAGGCCTGGAGACAGCTCCCCATGGGGAGAAGCTAAGGGAAATACAAACAAACAAGTGGTGGTCATCATACGATGAGCGCAAAGCTAACATTTACATGTATGCATTTCTATTACGTCTATCTGGGGATGAAGAGCTGGTGAGAGAAAGGATGTGTTGTGCAATTGCCCCCTCTCTCTCTCTCTCTCTCTGTCTCTCTCATATTCACTCATTCATTCTCAAAACATACAAAGCACGCCCCTGTTTGGAAGAGGGACACACACATTCTACACATGAGAATACAAAATTATCATTTGAACAAAAAGACAAAAATGGCCTCTTATGTTTCATACATCTTGGTAAGCAATGAGAAGAAAAAAAAAACATTGTGCAGACTGGTATATTACTGATACGAACCAACCATCACACAATCTCTCACTCTCACAGTCACTCATACACATTCACAAAAATATTCATCTCTATAACTAACCCCATGTTTTTGATTTTTTTGTTGTTTTTCTTATTCATTTTTTAGGCAAGTGCAAATCTTCAAGTTTTTTATAATCCATTTTTCAATAGCTTTACTTTTTATATAAATGTAAAAAAAAATGCTAAACAAGAGAGAAATATCAACAGTGTTTGTCTTTTGAGAAAGGATTTGCTTTCTGATAAGGTTTCAACTAAAAAGGTCCCCCTGACTTTGAAAACCTACCAGCCCAACCGTCCGCCCCGCCGACTTTGCCTCACCGCCCCCTTCCAGTTGCGATTCCCACTCGTGCACATAGGGAATTGTGTACATCTAATACACACATACCATATGTGCACTGATACTACACACACAAAACAAAACAAAAAAACCCTATTCAAATCCCATCTCAATAAAGTGCATTAGTTCAGTATAAGGTGCTTAATCTTTTGAGTGCCAGAGGATACCCATCTTCCTTTTAACCTCACCCCCACCTGCC
>OMLF01026964.1:4887-26310 GCA_900302615.1 Holocentrus rufus | reverse complement strand
ATCCCGCCCACCCCCTCTCTCTCTCTCTCTCCCTCCCTCTGTCCTGCCTGTCGGTGTCACAGTAATTAAATCGGCCCTCACTGGGCCGGTCGTCCCAGGCGACTCTCATCTGCCTCCAGTTCAAAGGAGGTGACGGGGAGGCAGAGATAGAGTGGGATTAATACCGCTGGCTTCAGGCAGCCTGGCACGCAATTATCTCACCGCCTCCCACCAGAGAACGCACACGTGTCGTTGTACGGGCGTGCACATTCACATGCGTGCACACCACATACACATGGGGTTGTATGCACGCCCACACACACACACGTACAGGGCATTATCACCTCCCCCTCTCTCTCTCTCCCAGCACCTGTCCATCAGTACCTTCACATTCATCTTGTTGCTGTCTCTATCCATATTCATACCTTTTTGGAAAGGCACTTGAGTCTTAAGTGCCTGGCAGCATCGTGCAGTGATTACACACCGCTGTTTCAGGACAGAAGCCAAGTGTGTACAAAAGGTTGGTTTTTGCAGGAATGAAGAAAAGATTTCTTCTTCTTTCAGTGACATCCCTCTAAAAAAGATGCGTGTAATGGCTGGTTAGCAGTTGAAAGGGAAAACCGCCATCAGCTCATGGCTGTTATGAATTTTAGCCTTTAAATATCTCAGTTTTCAAAATGTCGTTTACATGCACTTTAGTGATCAATTGTTCACCATGTGCAGGCGGTTATCTGATTTCTCAAATGCCTTGTAAATGAGAGAACCGGTTTCCTTAATCAGGGTAAGGGATTAGGAGAAAACAGGTTTAGGCAGCTGGATTTCTGCAGGGGAAACCCGATCACCAGGCCATGGAAACCTTTACTCACATTTCTGATCAGCTTTTTACACATGAGCATGTGCAGGAAAGGAGATCAAACAAGGAAACCAACACCATAAACACAATAAACACACTGTAAAGCACTCCGGATCAGTAAAAACCTCCTGGTCTATGTGCTCGTTGAAGAACGCTTCATAATTCTGTATTGACATTCACTCTGCGTCGGCTGTGAGGAGCTGAGCGTCTGGGAAACCTCGTTATGGGGACCTCATGTGTACTGGGGGTTTTGAGTAATCAGAGTAAGACAACACATGACAACACACATTTCCTGCCATAACCCGGTTACTCACAGTGATCTGGCTTCTAGTGTGCATGTACATGTGCTGCATGACTTCTCCAAGTCTCACTGGCCAGTTGGCCTTCAACTCTGCAGATTCTCTGTCATGTTGTTTGTTAACAGGTTTCAAAGGCCCAGAGGTCACAAAACACATAAATGACCATATAAACCTTCAGCTGAAGCAAGAACAGCCCAAAAATGCTGTTTGTGTGTGTGTGTGTGTGTGTGTGTGTGTGTGTGTGTGTGTGTGTGTGTTTTCCTCACCCAGCAGTGCCATAGCAAAATGTGTTAAACTTAAGAGGGGATGAAATATTTGTGCAGTACGAGCAGTCTGTGTGAGGATCAGACGTCACGGTCACTTGTTAAGAGCTGAGGCAGTGGAGCGCGTTGTACACAACACACTCACACACACACACACACACACACACACACTCCCAAGTTAAAGCTGCACTGTTAACACTGTTCAAGCTGCAGGATTTTTATGGAAAAATACACCAATCTCACAAAGTGGAAGAGCCTCTCATCCCCACTAATTGAGACCCTGTAGATTTATTCAGTTTTTTTCATTCTGTTTTCCCAAATTAACTTTTTTGTTTTTAGTTTTTTCAGAAGAAGAGTTTGTTGTTGATCGGCAGAGTTATCCACTCCCAGTAGATAGTTTATGGTCTCTGTGCTATGAGGCAGTAAAATCCTTATTTTGCCCATTTGGAAAAAAAAAAAAACACAAACTGGGTCCTGACTCACCAACGTTTGGTCTTCTTCTCTTGTCCCGTCGGTTTTCTTCTGTTATAAAACATCACAGGCGGCGATGCTGTGTACAGTTTCCTGATTTTGGAGCCGTCAACATGCTCAGTACGGCTTTAACAGCATTGAACACAAGTTAAATATGTAAAACAACATCCATCTGATTAACATTTGCAGTTTTGTTATTTACCAAAACACGTCCCCTTTGTTTGTTCAACCCGTCCTGAGCTGTCAGGACGGAGGACGGCTGCAGGTCCGTCACGGTGTTTCTGGCTCCTCCCGTCACTGATGTTTAGTTGAATTAGACCCTCGACAGTAAATTGTGGCGCCCTGAAACCAGCCGCCCTGCTATACACACACACTCACCATCGATTAAAACACACACTCATCCACTTTACCCTGTACTTACTTCACATTACATGCAATAAAGTCACTACAGCAGTCGGCTAATGGGACAGGTTGACCTCCCTGGCTTAAAACAGCAGACTCATAATAGACCCGCTCTGTTAGCCAGAACGTTTATTATGTGCAGTTTATATGTGGTGTTTATAAGTAAGAGTATATAAGAATTAGAATATATTCTTTAGGGCAGATGTTTCCTCCGTCAGGTCTCATCCTAATTCAGAAAACATTGTTTGTTTATTCCCAAGTGTTTACACACAGCAGGAAGTTGAGGAAGCGGTTTGTCTTCAAAGCACGTTTGACAGAGTCGGACTTAAATCAAAGCAGGAAAAATGTTTTGTGGAGGCAGTCGGCGGTTTTGTCATCGCGCATGTCACCAAATGTCACGGTTTCATTTTCGATCCGCCTCTGAGATGCTGCCACTCAGAAACTCTTGGGAAACAAAGTGCTCTCTTCATCTCATCTGACACTGTTCGGTGTGAAGTGGCTCTGAGGCTGTCTGTGTTGTCGCTGTATCATGAGGCCGCTGCGATTTGAACTCTATCAATCAGCTATCAACGCCGCAGAGGCCCGGCAAATGAAACTGCTCTTGAGATTTCATGGTTTTGCATTCGTGTCTGAAGTGAGTTCTTGTTGAGGGAAATTGGCGAACAACTGAGTCCATGTCCAAGAGCTCAGTCCAGATGTTTTAGGTTCAAAGGACTGGAGACATTTTCTTTACTCTGAAAGCAAACAGTTTGATTCTGAAATGAGGATCAACATAAAAACAAAAAGTTGTGTGAGTTGCCCTGCCTGCATCATTTTGTGAAATCAGAACCTAAATGTTGTGAAATCACTTCAAAAGAGTTCCCCGAGCTGTTTTGATGTGAATTTTTTACCCTGCCATAATATTATATTTTGAAAATGCTGCCCTTGACGTTGAACTTCCTCGTGCGCGCCGCAGTCTGTCCGACGCTCCCCGTGTTTGTTTCAAGCGCTGATGGTTTGTGACAGCTCAGCGAGAGTTTTAGAGAGAATAAATTCTTTGGATACATTTTTAATGTGTGCAAACACTTTAAAAACAACCTGTGTTTTGAGTAAGAAAGTTTTCCATCTACAAATGAAACTGTTTGAGAACATAAAATGCAGATGAGCAGCAGATTGTACCTTCACACTGACCCAGACCAACAGGCATCCAGTCCTGCTCTTGTGCATCATCAGAATCAATAAACATCGAGTGATTCGATTTCACGGGACAGAATTCATGGTTCAGGTTTCAAATTCACTTTTCCAAAACAACATTTTTAACCTTGATGTTAACGGAGCAGACCGGCTCCTTTTATGGCCTCACTGCTCCACACGTTTAGACACAGTCGATCCTTGGAAACCTTCATTGGAGCTCTCGGTGCCTTGCTCAAGGGCTCCGTGGCAGTATATTGGTTATATGAAGTTTATTTATTCCCACATTAAATGAAACATCACAGAAAGAAGAGAAAAGTTTAGAGGTTAAGCAGGTGAGATCAGGACTGAAGCCAGCTAACATCTGCCCTTCATCCTCTTTAGTCCTGGACTGGAGGATGACAGACCCAAACCACCCCATGAACGCCCTGATGCGTCTGAACCAGATCCAGCCCGGCCTGCAGTACCGCCTGCTGTCCCAGTCCGGCCCAGTCCACGCCCCGGTCTTCACCATGTCCGTGGAGATCCAGGGAACCACGTACCAGGCCACGGGGAACTCCAAGAGAACCGCCAAGCTGCAGGTGGCCCTCAAGGTAGGAACCTGGTCTTCTCAGCCACGGAAAACCTGGACTTCAGTTGTTTTTAGCCCTGCTAGTGATATCGACTTGTGTGGAGGCAACGAGCCGAGGAGGGTTTTACTCACATGGTGTTTACATAATTTAGTTGTTTTGGGAAGAATTTAGTCTGGTGTGAACATCTTCCAAAACCTGATATTTAGCTCCATCACCAACAACACAGACCTCCACACACATCACTGACTCACTCATTTACTCACACACACACTTCCCTCAGGTCCTGAAATTTCTGGAAAGTCATGGAATTTTTTGAAAAGTCTATTCCAGACAGGGAAAGTCAGGGAATTAAAGAAATTCTTGGGATAAGTCATGGATTATCATGAATTAAACAAAAAAATGAACTAAAAAAAAAGTCTCTAGCTATTCACCAAACATAATATTGATTTTCCATTTTGTTCATGTTTTGTTCATCAGAATAAAACACAATAATAAACTTTAATGAGATCTTAAGCATAATCTAAAATTATTGGCCAAGGAAAAAAAACTTGTTTAAGGTCCTGGAAATTGGACATTTTGGTCATTGAAAGTCACGGAAAAGTCAGGGGTCTTTACATTTGAGACTTTGAGTCTCAAATCACTCACAGAGTAACACAAGTGCATCATGGTTAACATGATACAGAAACATTACTGCTGCTTTCAGGCAGCTCAGCAGAGAGTTTGTCTGCAGACAGAGAGAAGGTGTAAGGTCAGGAATTTGTTGATGACCCTTTGACCGGTTTTAAAATTTGTTTACGCAGCGCGGCTCCTTCTTGATCGTGTTGCCTTTGAACAAACAGCATCCCTCCCTCCCAAAAAAACAAATTTCAATATCACAGGAGTTGTGATATTGAAATCAACTCAGTCCCTCGGCCAAATATGTATCATCTAAACGTCGCCACTGGCAAATATTTATCCTGAAAATTGTGTTCAATGAGTTGAAAATAGCCGTGAAAAAGAGAGAAACTTGGTCAGAGAAAACATGAATGAACTCTGAAAGACGGAGCTGAGTGGATCCACAGAGTCACAATCAGAGTCGGATTAAATGTGAAGGACAGCAGACTGTACACATCACTCTGCATATATACCTTCTATATTATACAGTGTTAATACATTTTTATTGATAAAAGTCCTCAGCTTCGGGTGAAAAGTTGTCGTTCATTTTCTGATCAAGTTCATTAAACACAAAATACAGAAAACTGATGACAAACATCCAGTTCACCAGCCAGTTTTCTCTCGTAGTTCCCTTCCCTGCAGTCTTGTTTCCACTCCAGATTGAGCCTGTTTCTCTCTCTGTGTACTCCGTCCAGAGGAGAAGAAGTGGTTAAATACGAGTGATATTTGAGATTGATATTAACGTGATAAGAATAAATGATCCGGCAGCAGCTGGCAGGCCGAGCGGTTAGAGGGAATGACTTGTAACTCACTCATAGTCAGTTAATCCTGATATGAGCCTCAGCTAAACGCCTAAAACACAAATGCAGAGTGTAATCTGTCTGCCTGAAGGAGCAGAAATACATTTAGGGTGACTTACTGCTGGTAGGCAGGCGGGCGCTGACAGGAGGAGAGGATTTTTTTTATTTTTAAGAGACAGGCAGGTCATTGAAACAAAAAATGGATGCAGTTAACATACATGATCAAAGGGCTAATAGACATCAGGACAGATGTGTGAATGTGTGAGATAGAAGCTGAACACGTGTTAAATGAATCTTCACTGTATGCTGTTGCCAGGCAGAAGGATGGAGAAATAATTAGAAAGATTAATACACACTGTGCTGTGCTTGTTTGTCCTGCAGCAGGCCGTGTGTTCTGCACATGAATGATGATGCAGTCACTCAGGAAATGTTAAGGTCTAATTGGGATTTGAACAGGAGCGTTTACAGTCCTGTTGTATTCTGTATTGGAGGGAAAATCAGGGAGCTTCATAAATTCTGTGGGCAAGTCTGTGAACATCAGGGTCTTTGTACAGGAGCGTATTAATATGTAATGTTCAACTTGTTTCACACATAAATTGCAGTAAGAAGCCGTTTTCAGAGCAACTGAAAATCTGACTGTTCTTCTCTGGAGAGAAACAACATTAACAAATGAGGAGGGCATTAATATTTTAAGTCATTGAAGCGCTCCAGCTGAGTTAGGGGAAAAGTCATGAAATATTTCAGAACCGTGTTCCTGAACGCACCGCGGCGTTGGCAGCAGCTGAGCGTGTCGTTGCCTCTGCAGGCGCTGCAGGCTCTGGGCTACGTGGTCGGCAGCGACGCGGACCTGGACTCTCTGAGCGCCGACGAGAAGTCTGACGGAGAAGGAAAGAACGACAGGATGTCGACCAGCTCCAGCTCCGTCACCTCCTCCACCGACACACAGGAGGTGAGGCCTGGAACACCTGGAGTGACATTTTCTTTGCACCTTGTATGTACTTGTTTTATTATTTATGTTTTCTGGTTTTGTTTTTTTTGTTTTTTCTAAATTTCCCACTTAAAGGCAGTACTGTATCTCAGAGATTCCCTGCAGGTGTGGTGGATCACTGTGCATTAAAGAGCTGCTAACACTGAACAAATTTTATCTGCCTGGTCATCAGTGAAACCTTCAGTGTCCCATGAGGGTCCAAATGCTGTTTCAGAGGCTTTTCCAGGATGACAAGAGTACAGAACTGGATCAAACACTGAGTGCTTGCAGTTTTTTGGCAGGAAAATTTTACAGTGTTGAATGTTGGCACAAAATATCAGCTATCAGCAGCTTCTGTACAAAAATGTTGGTATTGGAATCAGCCTACAAAGCCATGCCAGTCAAACTCAAACAGTAGTCTGTTAAAAAGTAGGACTGGATTCAGATTTAAAACCTGGTGCAATGTAGAACTACAGGTAGGAAGCAAAACACTTTTTTACTGTTTTCCAGTGTGCTCATCAAATCTGGTAAAATAAAAGCTAAATCCAGTCCACATGAAAGTACTGAAACAAGTAAGAATAGTCCTGGCTTCATAATGTTTCCTCGTCGTCCCAGATCCGTCCCGCCGCCATCCGAACACCCTGACTTGTGTATTTATAGCTCGACATCTCAGGAAAAGTTTGTAACAGAACACACCGGCGTCGTCTTTTCACTTTGCAGTCAAAGATGTTTGTGGTTTTCAGCTTGAATACCAGAGTGCTTGTAGAACAAAACGTCCTGTCCCGTCCCAGCCTGTCTTCTTCAAAGGTTTGTGGAAGCGTCTTGTGGTTGACTTGGAAACCTGTCAGCTGGAACTGAAATGTTTCAGAAAAAAAAAAAATGTCCCTCCAAACAACAATTATGTCAGAAGGTAAAAAGCTGCTGTTGTCACTGCACTGACAGACGCTGCTGGAGCGAGACAGATGATTTCAACAGCATTAACTCTGATGATCAATAAAATAATGATACATATAATTAAGACAATGAAAGTGATTTTAAAGGGATATGACACCCTAAATTCACTTTTTACAACTGTTAATCATCATTCAAAGCAATCGTATGAAGAAATACATGAGGATTTCTACGTCCATGAAAAAGGTCTAAAATCCAATAATCTGATTTTTAGATCTCAAAATGCCTTAAATACGATTTTGATGGATCTTAAAAATTGAATGGATTATGAAGTCATCAAGTCACCATGTCAAATCTGATTTCATTTTGAAGCACTTTCAATAAACAGACTCATTTTTGCTTTACAAAAGCACAAATACATACAAAATCCATTCAAAACTGATACAACATTCTGTTCTACATTTGGGCTCCAAGTCACATATAGCAAAATAAGAACTTGAAGTGAGGCGGTGTGTAACGCAGTTCCAAGCAGCAGAGTGATGGATTTGTTCCTTGAGATTTGGTCATTTTAGAATCAAACTGCCAACATCAAGTTATGCTTTTAACCAAAATTACTTCCATCAAAATGTAGCGTGCAACAGTCATTTCTTAATATTTACATAATCCAAATGGAAGTGAGCCAAAGGTTTTCAAGCTCACTCAAAAAAAAAAACTTGTGAAGTATTTCAATTTATGCGCAGCAATATTTCAGTTAGAGTCCAGTGATTTAATTTATTTAAATACATGTACATGTACAAAATGAATGTAATGAGTGTTAAATGTGCAGCATTTTGTGTGTTCAGGTAAAAATTTTGCAGGTCAGTTTTACTCTTTGCAGTGAGTTCTTTGTATTGTGGAAAATTGAACCAAAGCGTTCTCAGAAAGCTGTTTGAGCCTTTCTCTCGCTCCATTTCCAGTCCAGAGGAGAGAGAGAAAATAGTCCCTTCTCAGAAAACATCCTGCTTCACATGCCCACTCTGTTCCTCTGCCGCTGAGTTTAGTTTATTCCCAGCCGCAGTCGGTGTTTGAACTCATCTTCTCTGTGCAGTCCAGAGCGCCGGGGCCCATCCTGACGGCGGGGGGGAAGAATCCGGTGATGGAGCTGAACGAGAAGCGCCGCGGCCTCAAATATGAGCTGATATCAGAGAGCGGCAGCAGCTACGACAAGCGCTTCATCATCGAGGTGAGAGCTAAAACACACACAAACACACACACACACACATACACACACTCTCCTGCCTCTCAGAGTTCCTTATTAGATGCTGATGAGGACGGGGACGTGTTTGATGTTCTGCACCTCGACTCTTCTTCCGTATCAAAACATCCTCAGATTCTTCGCTCCTTGAAAATGATAAAAATGAGGCTGAAGGACAGTAAGGCACGCGCTCACTTTGATGTTCTAAATCAATCTCATGAGGATAATTGGAATCGCCTTCACATAGTGTATCATTATATTTTTCATGTGGATTTTAATGCAAAATTCTGCTGCTGTTTCAAGAAGCAGACTTGAGGTTTTCTATGAGCTTCATGTCTCTGATGTTTTCTGCTGTGAAAGTAAAAATCTGCATCATTTTCATAAAAATAAATCAGTTCCTGAATCTTCTCCTTTATTCTAAACACTTGGTGTCTGGTCGCTCTTTCCTGCTGCACAGGAAGTGATGCGTTTTATATCCCTGCTTTGTTTGGAATAAACAGAAGAAGGGTAGTTAGCATGAGCAGTGATAACCATCATGGCTGAACAGACAGAAAAAAGAGAAACTCAAACTCAAACAGGAAATCCAAGAGCAGATGGAGACAGAGAAGAAGATCTCACTCAAAGTAAGGTTGAGATGAAAACACTTCCTGTGTTGTGTGACAGGTGGAGGTGGACAAGCAGGTTTTTCGGGGGACGGGACCGAATAAGAAAGTAGCGAAGGCGAGCGCTGCGCTGGCCGCTCTGAACAGTCTGTTTTCTGGCTCCAAATCCACGACCAACAAGAAGAAACGACCCAATCCTCCTGTGAGTAAAGAAAACAGACGTCTAATCTGCTTTGGATTATACAGTTTAATGTGCAACAGTAGTTAAAGTAGTAAAAGTGGTTAGTTTGTGATGTTTTCTGTGATCTTTTCCATGTCAGAGCACAGTGTTCAAACTCTCTCATGTGGAAAAATGAGAAAAGTAAAGGCACATTCCGCTTCTTTTCTCTGCTGACTGACTGTTCACTGGGAATGGAAACACAGTTTGTCAGTTTAAACACTTTCTGATGCTCAATCTGTTCTGGACCCACTTTCAGAGGGAGGCAGGAACTAAACTGCAGCAAGAACACACTTCAGAGAAATTACCAACTTTAAAAATGCTCTTAAAAGTGCTCGAAGCAGCTGCTGCGTCCCAGTAAATGTCTCGGTGTAATCAGTCGCCTCCTGCCTTGCAGCCGAAGCGGCCGGTGGCCTCGGTGCTGACCCTGCCCGCCCACGCTGCCAGACCTCGGGCGGTGCCGGTGATCCCCCGGGCTCCGTACATCAGCACCCCGCCCACACACGGATACATCCCTCCAGGTAGGGGAGCAGGACGTCACGGCGCCGCGTGCAGACCAGCCGGCCTTGACGTGTCACAGCTCCGCAATTTCACTATTACACACTGGGATCAGATGCTGCTCTGAAATACATCAGAGGAGCCTTGTTGTTTTTATCTCACAAGGAAAATAAATGGGGGAATTAGCCAGTTACTGCTTTATCTCAGTGCACAGTGTGAATGTCAGCGATTCTTCAAGAGGTCTTTAAACCAAACTGTGCTGTATGTGTTGTGGTATTTTTGGAGCATACATTCCTGTGATGAAAAATATTATTTCAGCGTCTCCTTTCAAAGTGCTGCTCCAAAAGGTTTTCCACGGTTGGCCGGTCTGCATCAGTGATGTTTTTCTGTTCTTGTGCATCCAAATGTGCACACGGAGCACGTCAGTCCTCGCTGTGAGAAGAGCACAGTTTAGTGTTGAGGATGAAGTCTCAGTTCAGGGGGTGAAGGGTCAGAGAAGAAGGGATGATTGCAGCTCACAGAAACATCATCACATTGTCATTTAGTTCTGTGTAAGTTTGTAGAAAATGGCTTGAAGACTGCCAGGAGTTTGGATTTTATTACAATAGAAGGCACATTGGACAAGAATCCAACATTTGGAGGAAAAATGCCAACTCCATTTTTAAATTCTGAATATTTGCAGGAATAAAGGTCATTAAGAGTTTAAAATAGCCTTTGTTCACAAAATGCTGCGTTTTGCAGATTGAATTATCTGAATCATCTCTCTGAACATTTTCAGATGTTGACAGATGAATTTCAGGTGCAGTTTTTTTTTTTGCAAAGTGCATGCAGTAATACACTGCTGTTTCCCTGCAGGTTTTGGTGCTCCTTATGGCTACGGCCCTGCAGGCGCGCTCCCTGCCTACGGTAAGCTGCTGCTTGTATCTGAACATTTCATTTGATTTATCCATCGCCTCATCCCGGCTTTTGAGTTCCTTTATTTCTTTTTCTTTGCTTTTCTTCAGGTTTCCCATCCAGAATGCCCTCAGTAGTTGTCCCAGTCATGAGAGTCCCCACAGCATATCCCGTCACCCACCTGTACCCCTATTAGGACCTCCACCCCCCCACACACCACCACCACCACCCTACCACCAACACCTCATCCACCTCAGAGGAAATAGTTAATTGAAAGAAAACGTTGACTGTGTGTTCACACCTCGAGCAGCAGACGTCAACAAACTGGACGCCATAAGTCCATTTGTTTCTGCGGCTAGAGAAATTTTCAACAATGTTCAATGCAGCCGACTGGTTTCCCTGTTTATCATCACCGTCAGATCCTGTTCTATCGTTACTGCTGTTCCTACGGCAACCATTGGCGCTACAGCTAGCAGACAGCTAGCTTAAACTGGCCACGTATAAGCAAAGTGGCAGTGTGGTTGCTAGCTGTGTGAACACAGATGGACAAATAAGCTCTTTGATCAAGTGAGAATTATGCATGTAAAAGAATGAAGTTTACCCTCACTGAGTTCAGTATTTAAAGGAATAATCCAACGTTTTGGGCAAAATGCCCTTTTTCTTATGTAGAGTGAGACAAGATGTTTGATACCATTTTCACTTCTGTACATCCACTGGTTCAGTTCTGATGGGTAGCATCAGAACACAAAATGCTACCCATAGGAACTGATCAGTGGACGAGGTGAAAATGGTATCGAACATCTTGTCTCAGTCTGGTAAATCAGAAAAAAAATTATTTTGCCCAAAACGTTGGAGTATTCCTTTAAGGAGCTACTTTTGAAATGCCATAGAGCTAGCTTTTACCGTCCACAGAGCGTTAGCATGCGCTGCAGCAGCCTCATACTGAACACACACACACACACACACACACACACACCGACACAGAGTGAAACCACTTATGTTCTTGTCATGTAAAGATCATTTGATCAGAGAGCTTCACTGTTGTCCTGTCAGTCACTCCTGATGTGAACGCTGTTCTGTGACGTTCATTTCTTGTCTTCTATGACGTTGGTTCTGTAACTTGGTTTACAATGTTGGTTTGCACTGAGAAACCTTTTCCTTCTTTTTGGATATTGATTGTCCGAGGCTGCTCTGTTGTTGAGTTATGAGCCATTTTTGTGTTCAGCTGAAAATAAATTCTTTTGAGAGCGATTTTATTTTGAACTCTGTTTGTAGGAAAGATTCTTTTGAAATAAATGAATATTTTTTTGTCAACAGCTGAGTAATTTGTGGTTTATAAACATTTTCAGTGTTTGACCTGCCATGCTTCATTTGCTTTTTATCCACACTTTCATCCAATTAGGATTAATTCACTGTAAGGCTTCTTTTAAAAATGAATTATATATAACTTTAAAGAATACATCAGATTACTTTGAGCTGATGGATAAAGTTGACCTCCAAAACCTGTTATTTTAATTTACAAGACAATATGAATTTCAACATTTAGAACTGTAATTGCTGTTATAAATGGTAAACTTGTTTGTGGTCCAAAGTTTATAAAAATCTAGCAAATTATCTGTCATTTGATTTCCACCAACTCCAACTGTAATCATTTACAATTACATGGTGTTGTGTAATATCATTAATGTAACAAATTACTCCTCAGCCCTGTTCATTGATGTATGGTGATTTATGGTCCCACTTCATGAGTTGATTATATTGAAAGTAAATTAACCCCAACACTGACCCGCAACTCCAACCATCCGAAACACAGCAAACACTCATCTGTTACCCGGCGTGTCCACCGGGAAGCTGCTGGCTCGTCCTCGTGTTTCTGCTAAAGCTTCACATGTTTTCTGTTGAAGCTGCACTGGGCAAATGACAGAAAGAAGAAAAAAAAAATTAAACTTCAAGGTGACGTCAGTACACAGACAGTTTGTGTTTATTTAAATTGGCAAAGTCATTTTTTTATGCACCGTCGCACAAAGTGAACATAACTATCTGCAGGGGCTCGATAAGGTTGTTGATTAATCCCAGTGACTCAAACTCCTGAGATTTCTGCATTAAAAAGTCACTTTCCAGCCTGTATCTCCTGTTCTGGGAGAATTTGAGTTTCAAGCTGCAAGCGAGCAGTCAGCATCTCAAGACATTTGTGAAAAAAAAAACTCACTCTCTATACAAAAAAGCAAATGTTGAAGCAGTATTTAGCACAGTGATGTATTGCATCTCTGCCAGATGTTGCAGTAGTTAGCTGGCTTACTTCTCTCTGCTGTGAAAATGAGAGGAGGAGGGAAGTTTTTTAGTGCTGCAGCTCCTTGATAGAAATGGATAAAGGCAATTCATGACTTAATATTCCTGTAAAAACTTTTTTTGACTTCTCATTAACAGTCATTATCGAATCTGTCCATCACAAACATCACTCTGACAGACTGACAGATCAGTGTGCACACATTCCTCCTGTGGCAGCTTAGAAGTCATGTTCAAAATATCACATTATAATTATTTAAATCAGGCTTTAATACCAAATGTGTTTCAGGTTCAAAGCTGAAGACATTTTGTTCCACTTCGTGTTTGGTGAGATGAAGCGGCCCGGCAGCAGCTACCTGCACAGATCAGGCGTGTGCTGGGCTGAATATCAAGCGCTCCCTCTGTGTCTGGTTTACCTGTAAGGAAGGTGTTTCCTTGTTCCTTGTTTCAGCCAATCATTGACCTCCATTATACTTGGGCTCTGCCCCCTGAGCTCAGTCACTCACAGCAGTCTGGTTCACAGGATGTAGACTGTGGGTCTACCTCAGCCTGTCGGCCGACTATTTCAGTCTGAATTCTCCTCCCCTTCTGCTGTCTGTGTGTTGCTGTTTTCAAAACCCTGTTGCTACGGGAGAAAACAACAACAACCTGCAGGCTGAGGTATCAGTAAAAGTCGTATCACATAGTTGACATACGTCTGTTACTGTTTTATGCAGCATTTTCCTTTGCAGGGATTTAGCCATTTTAATGCCGGGGCTCGCCTACATGCAAAACATCCGGAGCTTAGCGCCGCCCAAGACAGTTGTGATTGGTTTAAAGAAATACAAACAAGCCAGAGTGTTTTTTTTCTCCCCTAAAGCAGAATCATAATGGGTTCAGCCAAATCTTTCTCCAGCTCAGACAAAGTGTAGACCGGTCTGCCTATAGACTTCTAACAGAATTGAAAGAGAGCTACTGATCAGAATTTGACGGCACCTGGAAGAAATAGTTCCTTTAAACTGTGCAGACATGAATACAGCTATATTAAATTTAGTCAGTGCACATGATCCAGGGATTCATACGATGGACCTGTGTGTGCAGAGCAACGTTCAAGTTTCACAGAGCAGTTCTTCACATTTTTGGAGTGAACTCAGGCTTTAATTTACAAGCAGCTACAAGACATTCTGTACACACTGATGCAGCTGATACTTGTGACAGATACTATTATGACTGTTGATGAGAAGTCAAATTAGGATGATGTGGTACTTTAAGTTCTGATTCATCACTTCCTGTGAGTGAAGATTTGCCACCAGAATTTAAACTGAGTACAATCTGTGTCTTCTGAGTTGTACTGAGACACTTTTCTCCAGTGCAGCTCGACTTTGTGATTGAAGTTGATTGGTGCATTGTCATGTTAAAATCTTGCCCAGTGCAGCTTTAACATGGCAGCTGTGTGTCCAGCTGGGTTTTGGTTTCAGACTCAGTCGAAAGCAGCAGGAGGCACAGCGAGCTCGTCCCACATCCACCTGTCTGTTCAACACTTTGACTACAGAAAAAAACGAGTTGCCCGGTGGACACGGCGTGACTCTTTTCTCATGCATGTCTGATGATTTTCTGGTCCTTTTAACCCCGGGTGCTCCTGTCTCCTGTCTGCAGGCGGCCTGTACATTGACAGTGCCTATTACCAGCCGCAGACCATAGCCACACCTATCATCATTCACCTGGGCCCTCAGGATCTTTTCTGACCCCGCTGAGCCACCGAGACGAGGCTCGGCGACGGACTCGGCCTTCTGTTTTCATCCCTCTCCCTTATTAAGCTCTGTCAGCGCCTCTCAATTATCCCGCCGCCCTTCCCCTGGGTTTTTCTCCTGCCCTGAACTCCACCGAGCCGCGGAGACAGGACGGCAATATCCAAAGCAATATGGAGGAGAGAAACCACCTCGGGCTGCCAGACTCTGCCGGTCCGGCTCGGGTTTGAGTCAGCGGGGAGGGAGAGGCCGCTCCCCGGCTTCTTTTCAGCCTCCTCGCTGAGAAAACGTCAATTAAACACAAAAGCAATATGTCTCCTGCCTTTGGAAATCCCAATGTGTTCCAATACTGAAGACTGACGTTTTAAACTGTTTTCCTTTTTATTTTTTTGTTTTTTTTTTCAGTCAAGCTGCTGATTTCAACCAGACCAGATCAGCACTGGTTATATTCACACAATGAGACCTATTTATGTACAGTATATACAGTCTATGTAAATATGGATGTGTGTGAGTTTTGAATATATACAGTACATATATGAATATGTTAATATGTTTGAATATGTTAAACCCAGCACCGGGTAAAGAAGCGTATTTATAATATATCTCTGAATGTAAATACTGTAGTGAATGAAGTAGCTTTGTATTCAAAGTATTCGCAAATATGCTATCTATGGACAATATTAACAATCAGAGTTATAAATTTTACACATTTAAAGTCTATAACAATGTATTGTTGATGGTATATAATCCCTAATTAAGCATTGTTATTATTCATAGTGGCTAGTCCTTTTCCAATTCAAAGCACCAAGACATATATCACATAAAACTCCACACAAACTGCTTTTAAATGATTTGTGGTTCAACTAATAAGCTCTTCAGTTTGAGGTTTGTGGGTTTGTTGTGCACATCCTCTGGTTCTGGTTTACATCTCTGTCTTAAAGAGAAGGTTCAAGATTTTCAGCCTCCGGTTTAAAAACAGATCACAGTCCTTGTTCAAAAGGTTTTAATGCATTGTTGACATTTGTTAGCATTGCTAATGCAGATCAGTGGGCTGAAAAATATTCGGCACCACATGCTGACCGTTGCATACAGCTCTGTAACAAATTGTTTTAGTTCTACAGATTGTTCCCAGAGGCAGAAATAATCTCCAAGGTTGAGTAAAAATTCAGAGCGAAGAACAAAAACAAAAGTGAAAGTATGTTATGTCACGTCATATAGGAAGGAAGGTGGAGGTCAGAAAGACTCCCATCAGTTCATGTCAGCTGGAAGATGAAGCAGGTGGGCAGGAGAGTGAGCTAACAGGACAGTTCTTCAAGTCTTTATCGAAAGGTAAAACTATTAAACTATTGATTTAACAAAATATGCTGTTTTTGATAGTTGGAGTTGGTTTGCTGAATGAGAAAAGAAAATTTGGATGTATTTTCATTTAATGGTCCAGATACTTCTGCATTTTTTATCTCCCAGTCAGACATATCAGAGCTTTCAGAAAAATACAAGATTCCTAGTTGTAATTAAGAGTTAACTGTTGACGCTTTTTACAAGTTGGAAATTGGAACTTATGATAAATACAATATGATGTGAACGCAGCATTAGACTGAAGCAAAAGTAGTCAAGAAGAGAGTCTAGTTAAGCTAGGTAGCCTGCTGACCTTCCAGCATCATCAGTGTGATGATCAAGAAAAAGACCGACTGGATTTAATCTGTCACTCTGTGGTTCTTTGGCTCCGCCCACTGATGGCCATAACAGAACCCTATAGTATCATATATTTACACCAGACTCCTATGATTCTGTGTTGAACCTTGATAATGTTGCTGTCATCTTAAAGTAAAATAAGAAATGAGGAAAAACAATGGGGGAACTGTCCTGTGGCTCCGCTCCATCGTGTCATCACCTCTGATTGTCTTGCTAAAAAATGCTAACAAGAGTGCAAAGAAAATCACCTGACATGAAACCGCTTCAGGCTTCAGAAAACTTCTGAACCTTCCCTTTAAGTAAATTTTCAGTCTGCAGAGCACACCGTCTCACCAGGTCAATTAATCTGGTGCTAAAACTGTTTTTCATCAAGTGAAAAAATTTGATGAATTCCCTTCCCACCGAGCAGCAGTCCTGATTTCAGCGCTGCATCTGTGTTTTAGCTCTCATACAACAAACACTGTACAAACACAGCTGGACATATAAAAATATGCACCACAAAAGTCCATGTGTGCAAGGAAAAGCTTTATTTTTGTTATTTACCCCACAACATAATCTGAGATTTTTAAAACCGAACCAGCAACATTTTATCACAAGACCATTCAAACATATTCTAAACACCTAATAAATATAAAATCAGTTTGTTGTCAGTGCTGTTTCCTGAAACAAATAACTTGACAACAGAATAATCCGCTCTGTGTACAGTAAAGTTTTACGAGCCGTTGCCAGATTAAGTGACCTGTTAAGATGGATTTGTTTTCGGTGCGTTCCTCGCTCACTCCTGACTGGAAAGCACAAATCTCTAAAGCAATATTCTTCTCAGGGCAGGAAACTTCAATCCATAACAGCAGAGGAGAGGCGACTTCACCCACAGCCTCCTCCTTTACGTGACGTGCACACAAACCAACAGACCCGGACCGGGAATGTGGATATTTGCAATACCTGCTGTAAAATCCAGCACTGAATCAGAGGGAATGAATGTCTCTGGTGGAATGTAAAACCAAAGTTTACTGCTTCATGTAAATCGATAAAGTATCGTGTGATCAGTCTGGACGTGGATTTGGTCTCCAATAACAAAAACAGGATTGTTTTTTTTTTTCATGGGAAAATGGAAATTTGGATGAAAACAAAGACAGGAAGCACTGATGGGTCAGGTGCTTCAGAACTCGTGATGCTTTGACTGACCTTTTTTCCCCTTGTACTTCTGATTACTTTCTCAATTGTAAAAGTTAGATCTCTTCCAATAACTCCGAGGCAAGTCATGAGAAGACAACAACAGTGGGCCTCCCAGTTATTGGAGGAGATCAATTTTTTACAATTGAACAAGTATAAGAAAAAAATGGTCAGTCAATGCATCATGAGTTTTGAAAAACTGGTTTGCAGGCCTGGAAAGTTCAAGAAAATGTTAATGATAATGACGGAAGTTTTGGAAATATCATTTGTATTCTTTTTCTTTTGTCATCAGAGTTTCTAGTCCATTTTGGCTGCTGGTGGAGATAATTATTTTTGAGGAAATAAGAAACCAGTGTAAGAAATTAAATGATTACTACAAGTATCAAATGATATGTACAAGACAAAACGTTCAAATCAAACATGCAGCAAAAAGTTGTGGATTTAATTGATCAGAAATGTGCAGGAATGCTGTTTAACCGAGAGGCGGCGCTGCAGCAGGATTATTTAATCTCCAGTCATGTTTGACCTTCGTCATCCCGCTGCTAAACAGCATCTACAAGAACCAGGACAAACATCACAGGACTTCCCAAAGTTTAATTCTCCACTGGAAAATGTCTAGTAATGTCCATTTTGTTTTGGATGAAGGTAACAGACATCAAGCAGTGATGTTTTACATGTCGGTCTGTGATGGGAAAATCCATGTCAGATAAATAAACTTTCACTTCTGGCCGTTTTGTGCAGCATGAATTTTTCTTTGAGCGCTTCAGTCGTGTTACATATTAGGAGTCTGTGGCTTTGGGTCTTTCTTCATAACACTGACATCACATCTGTGTTACTGTTCAACACAGCTGAGGTTCATAATGTTGAGGATTTGGAGCAAAAGGAAGATGAGTGACATTCTACCTGAAATGTTTAACAGATGATTAGAAAGGGGGAAGAAAAATGACAGTGGACAAAACTGTTGTGTATCAAAAAGTCACACAAGAATGTGCTGTTTTCAACATTGTCATTAGACACAGTGATTTACAGGATTAAGATAGTAATGGATTACATGTAATTGGGATTACATAATCAGATTACAAAAAATAAGTAACTATAATCAGCCCAGATTACATAAAAAAATGTGTAAATAGATGATTGTTACATTGTCAAGGATTACTTAATTACATTTTGACTACGTCTTTAAAACATGGCAATTTAAAAATTATGAAACTTTCTTTCATGAGTTTCCTTTGATTAGAAAACAGCAGCAACACAAAAGAAACAACATCCTGCATGTTGTGGACACACAGAACAGCAGCGGTTTGTGGCGGCACTGTTTTTGTCCGGTCATGTGATCCGACCAGCTGTAAATGCTGCAAAATGCATTTTATTTGCACTGAAAATGGTTTGAGAGGTTTAAAGAGAAAAAGTGGCTGCATCCATTTTTTTAGAATGAGGTGCAATATTTTCAATGTTTTATTTTGAAGTAATCCAAAAGTATTCAGATTAGAGTGTTTTTTTGTAACCCAATGGATTACATTACTGATTACAAAACCTGCCATGTATTTTGTATTCAGTAACTGGCTTCATTTCAAAGTAATCTGCCCCAATCCTGCTGGGTTAATATGTGTTGCTGTTATGATAAAGTTGCTGTCAGGTGAAAATGTAACTCCAAAATAACAGTTTTTCCTAAATTAAGATGAAAAGCCTCAGTCTGAGTTTCAGGACTTTAAGTAAACTCCAAAATCTACAGGGAGGTTTTTGCACCTTACAGGACAATATGTTGTGTTGAAGTGATCGTTATGTCCTGAACCAGACGCAGAGCTGAAGATGTGACTTCCTTTTGCAGAGTGAATACAGAACAATATACTGCTGTGCTGGATAGACTGTGCAAATCCTGTTTGGCAGTCAGCAGTGCAGCGAAGCCGGGTGAAGGATCCGAGTGCTGTTTTTAAAACCCCCTGTCATCTGGAGAAGAGCTCTGCAGAGAGCTGGTAACCCCCCAACACACACATACACATACACACACACACACAGTGCCCTGACACTGACCCAGAATGGGACCCTGCACAGCTTAGTAGCATCAAAACTGACAGGGTTGGCAGGCGACTGGCTGACACAGAGGAATGGTGAGCTGACATGATCCTTCATATACACACAAACATACACACAAACATAAATATACACACACACAAACACGCATTCACATACCACACTGGGAAAACAAATCCTCCAATTTAAAGCTGTAATCTGTGTTAACCACTTTTTTGTTGTTTTTTGGAGGGAGTGGGGTTGAATTTAGTCTCCATCTTTGTTGCTCATCTCTGTGCTGTTTCTGCTTTGCACCTCCCTGATGTCTAGAGGACACCTGTCAATCACAGTGTGGGCGGGGCTTGGATTTCCTGTTCATGGAGTTTGAGTTTCTCTTTTATTTGTCTGTTCAGCCCATAGATATAAAACTATGGTTCAGCCATGATGGCTATCGATGCTCATGCTAACTATACAGTTCTTCTTCCTCTGTTTATTCCAAACAAAGTGTAAAAAGCATCACTTCCTTGTGGTGTGTGTGTAGATCCATTCAGTAACATTGTGAGTAAAGGTGAACAGTAAGAATAATAATAATAGTGTGATAAGGTAGATTAGTTTCCAAATGTATCTTACCGTGACACAGTAAACTGTCTTGTCTTTAGCCCTAGTCTCTACTCCAAAACATGAAGAGTTGGAGCTTGACAAGAGTCAGCTCAGTTAACCTGAACAAACTGTTAGCTAGCTAACTAGCCAGCAGGCTAATCATCTTACTGTTAACATGCTAACGCTAGCTGCTACTAGCTATGTTAGCTAGTGTAGCTAGCTAATAAGATGTGTTAACAAAAAGACAGTAATGTTTAGCTGAGCAGATACTATGCTTAGCTAGCTAACAAGCTGACAATATCTAAACACTAAATCAATCAGATGGATCAGGGATGAAATGATCAAAATCTAGGCTTGAAGCACATTCAAGGACTTCCAACATGGCCACCAGAGGAATTCGTTATGTCACCAATGACTGTTTAGAGCAGCAACAGAGGCAATTTGTCACAGATTGTACTTTCATCTCGTATCAGGTCTGTAAATCCTATTTTTCCTGCATTAGGCAAAAGCAGCTCAGCAGACTTGGTGAGAAAACTCCACTTGTTCCCCGTTGTTTCCAATTTTCTTGAATCAATCGGCTTAATCTTGATACAAGCAGAGAGACTAAACTTTTTCCAACACACTGTCCCCTGTGTCAGGAAAAGGTAAGGAGACAAATGAAGTTATCTGGCGGAGCTGCTTTCTCTCATTCTGGGGAAAAGACACAGAGGCTGTAGGGTGAAATCATTGGTAGGTTATTTATTTATTTCTTCATTTTTTGCAGCGTGAGCGAGAGAAACATGCAGACGCACACAGTAGGATCATATCAGATGGATGCCCAGATCCTGCTGGTATTTTTAGCGGCATGAGAGGAGCCAGAAGGTGTTGGATTACGCAACGTGGGCACATGCCGCCTTCACTGATGGCAGTTTGTCATCTTATATCAGCAGGGATGTAATGCAGGGTAAACCCACTGAAACCCACTGTACCCACTTTACAGCCTGACATACATCTGAGTGACGTTACATCATCAGGTAAACTGAGGCGAGGGATCCTGGGAACACTGGTCTAAGCACAAAAATATACTTTATATATATGTATGATTTTTGTTTATTTATTTATTTATTCTGAAAATGGAGTACAGATGAGTTTTGTTCATGTAGTTTGACTGTTTGATAAATTTTGAT
>OMLF01026962.1:0-11282 GCA_900302615.1 Holocentrus rufus | reverse complement strand
TGGGGGATATGGGGCTGTCACCATATGTTAGCCCTGACAGAAACCAAAGCTGTCCTGATGCAGCAGGCTGCAAAGCTCGTGCTGACCTCATCAGGGCGGGACTGCAGCCGCTAGTTACTCCGGTACAATGAGACATGGGAGCGAAAGCCCATTTGTATTCTCAATTCTCTGACAATCTGTAAACAGCCTGTTCTGCTTGAACGAACCTGCAGTGTAGAGTTCGCCAGCATGCTGCCCAGTGATTGTATGGTGATTTTCAGGGTCAGAACTGTGTGTGTGTGTGTGTGTGTGTGTGTGTGTGTCCAGTCAGCGCTCTCTGAGGTCCTTTAAAGGGGTTTCCAATTAGAGCAGTGCTTTACCACAGGGATTGGGGAATTAGGCTGAAAAGCCTGAAAGAGAAGGTTTAAGTATAGTATATGGATAATAGGAGGGCTTTTTGCAAAGTGCAGTGAAATTGAATTGAGAATTGCTAAGATATTTATGTGTTGCAGTAGAATATATGGCATTAATAATGTTATGTGCAGTTGTCAGAGGCTACTTTTTTTTTTTATCCAGGGAAAGTCAGTTTGAGCTGGTGTGCTCTTTTCCACTGGACTTCTTCACTTTCACACAGTTACACACAATGACAGCTGGGAGCTGCCCAGTATAACCACAACCTGATCTGGCTACTGATCCGCTTCACTGGAGCAACTAGGGGTTAAGTGCCTGGCTCAAGAGCACGTCAGTGGTAGACATGTAACCAGGGGTGGAAGTAACAAATTATGAGCAATTTATAAGCAATTTCCCTGTGGGGATCAATAAAGTTTTCTGAATCTGAATCTGAATGTTGACTCATGTTACTGTAATTCAGAGGCTTTTTGTGTTCTTGTACTTATTTGAGTAGTTTTTAAAGCTTGTAATTTCCCCTCTACTCATGTGCATTTTTGCTAAAGTATTTAACTTAACTACAAATCCCATTCATTAGAGTACAAATTTACCTCTCTGTAAGTATCAGAAACTGGACTGTCATAAGCTGGCAGATTATGGAGCCTTTCATTGTGAGCAGTAGTCAGAAGAGATGAGACGAGTAATCTGGCTTTACTTTGGTGGTGCAGGGTTGTTTTTGTTGTTTTTTTTGAAATTCAAATTTCCAATCAAGCCCTTGAACTCTGATTATCCCTTAACTTTCCCCTTAAGTAGCTACAAAGTTAGATTATTTTAATTTTTTTTTTCAGCATTGGAAGGCAGCATCACAAACATATTCTGTGTCTGCTGGTTGCAGCGCTTCACTGAAGCTACATCACACTTATACTGAGTGAAATTTTCAAGCATAAGATGCCATTGTTTTATGGCTGCAGCAATACATCAAATAGAAAATATCTATTATCTTGTGCATCATTTATATACATTTCCCTGTAATTCAGCAGGTCATATTTGGTATCTTTGGAAACCTTGGCATCTCCACTAGAATGTAAAATAAAGTTCTGCGGGCTGGAACAAAGCTTGGCTATGCAGCATGCATTTGTAATTACAAACCCACCAATGGGACTGGCAGGGCTGCAAAGGTTAAAAGAATCTAGTTTGAACTTTGTACTTTCGTCCTTTTAGAATTGCATGGAAAAGCTCACATCTAACAATGTTTTTGTTTCTAAAAAGTAATACAGTAACCTTTACCCTGTACATTTTAATAAACTTCTACTTCAGCCTAGGTAAAACATCAGCAAAGTACCAACACTTACACTTGAGTAGTACTCTATCCACCACTGTGTCTAGCAAGGGAAGATACCCATTGATCCATGCAGATTGTCCAAAACACACTGCCCCCGAACAGCCATCGGGGGCAGTGTGGAGCACCTGCCAAACGGAATATACGGCTGTCAAGTGGGCTAAATGGTATAAAATGATCACTGCATTTGAGTCCAAATATTTACGAGAAACCAGACCGTTACTGCCTTTGTTACATGCCCAATATTTTATGATATTTGTATTTTATTCGTGAAATCGACGGTTGTAAAATTACAAAACTTTCTAAGGATTTGCACAAGCATTGAGGCTATGTGGTGCTGACTGGCTACATAACCAGAGGGAAAAAGCTTCTTCTTTTTTTTTTTTTCCTAAATGGTTCCAGATTTCATTCATTTAAGCACACAGAAATGTGTATCTTCTTATCCACTGTCTGGTAATTTATACTAATGTACAGTATGGAAAAAATGCCATTGACCACTGTCCATTTTATTCTGTTTAGCCCAGTTTTAGCACTCTTTGCCACCCTGTTGGTGTTTGTAAGCCCTTGGGAAAGTGCTAAAAATTCAACAGAAAGGCAAGAGCAATAATAATCTGACAACAGTGCCTAAGAAGACAGAACTCAGGTGGAGGTTTTTACACCTACACCACCCAGATCAGTCCATGAGACGATATTAGCGTCCTCTCAGCTTTTATCAGACGGGTGTGAATAGTAGAGCGGCTCTTTAATCAGCTCTGTCCCATCAGCCCCTGCTTTGCTCCCTGCTCCCAAGAGGAACTGACTCCCATAGTGTCGCCCGCCGCCCAGCTCTGCCACCTTGTCGATATCTTATAATGTAAAAATTTGATAGCCAATTCAGAGCCAAGCTTCTCCCTCAGCATACAAAATGAACCCACGTCCACCGGGACCACACAACTGAACCTATCCAAAATGAGTTGGGGGTGGGGATTGCCAGAGAGAAAAGATAAGGAGAAAAGAGAGAAGAGGAAAAATCAGTGTAGCAAGTTTGTTCACCCATTGCAGATCTTAGCTCTGGTGACCCCTTAGAAGCTGGAGTAAATTATTCATTAACCGTCAAACGGCTTGTTTCTTGTGAAATTACCTTTTTCTCTCTCACCTCTATTCAGATTCACACTAGCCAGAAGAATAATTAGTTATAAGGGCACAGCCATTTTCAGACTTTAATCATGTAACAGAGAAGTCTCCTGCAGTGAGCATATTAGATCTGGAGATAGGGAGAGGACAGAGAAAGGGAAAAAAAAAAAAAAAACGCACAAAGCATTGACGAACACTTAAGAAATCTGAGCAGCCTGGGCCGTTAATTAAAAATTGATGTCATATTAGAGATGAAGATTTCAACCGAACAGCCAGAGGAAAATGGAGTGCTTATTGAACTTGTCAGCTCCCCAGGACAAGCACATGCTTTCAACCCTGCTGGGTGGCTCGACAGGCAGGTTCTCTGTATATCGACCACAGTGTACACACTGCAGCTTCAGACAGCCGAGAGGTGAAATTTGAGTGTGTAAACTATAGCACAAGTGTAATTTTGGAACAATAGCCTACTTGTGGCTGACACACTGGCCTGTCACTAGTGCCGTGCTTTGTGTGAGAGTTATGGCACAGATTTGAGTTAAGTTGCTCCCTGATCTCTCCGCTGTGTTATGGCAATAGTGTGCTACGGGCACCAGGGGAAGGGGGTTAAAATGGTGTACCTGTCACTGTAACAGGCTGATTATTGCCTGTGGAACTGGCAGGCCTGTGCCCCCCTCTCCTCCCCTCCCACTTATTCCCTTCCTGCTGGGAGAGAGGCCTAGGGCCTGTACTCACTGAGGCTGAATGACTCACAATTACCACAGCGAGCGAGCCTGCAGCCACCTCCCATCCTCTCCAGCCGTTTCACTGACTCACTTAGCACACATGACAAACGACAAAATCACCCCGAACCTCCACCCCCACACTTAGACCTGATTGTCCATCGCCCACACTTTCCCTTCAGTACTTGTAGCTGGGATAGATTTTGCTAAGCTCCATGAAACAAAATAAACTTATTCTGAAAGCAACTTATTGTTTTCTGACTGAATAAAACCTTCAGAAGTAATATTTTGCTGTGGCAGAATATTAACATGTTTTAACATCCATATCTTACAATGACGCCTTTGACATTGCAGTAGCCGCCCTGGAAATGATCCACCATTGGAACGAAGGCTCCAACTGTTGTTATTGATATGAGCTACAGGCATGAGCACTCCTTCAAAGTTATGATTTGAACGTAGTTCATGTTCAGCGACTTTTTGGACCGCGTTTTGAATGTGAAAGCAAGTGAACAAGATCCTAATGAATACCCAAGGCAGCCAATATTAGGGCTTGACAGTTCATAAAATAATGTGGGGTTATGCATGCAAAGAAAAGTGAAAATATTCCTCTAAAGTGAAATATCACTTTAATGTTTTGGCACTGTGAATTTGGCAATGAACAATGGGGTTATTCTTCACTGTTTCTACTTGCTTACATTGCATAAGTCAAGGTTGGGACCAGTCTGGTAGTTAAATCTTACACCTCATAGACTCCCGCGATTAAATGTGCTGGAGAGCTTTTTTGTCCTCAGTGTGACTACAGAGATATCTGGAACAGTTTACAGCTTCCAAAACTGAGTCATAAAGTAATATAATATGTGGTAATGATCGTTTAATGATAATGATAACAGGAAATACTGAGCTATGTGAGGCTATATAATGTTTGACCTCAGTGACCCCGTTGTTCACAGATGCATCATGCAGCAGATAACTGTGTTTGAGGACAAGCAAATAATTAATATAAACATGCAAAAATACATACTATCATCTACCGTCTCATGTTCACCTGCCTGAAAAAGATGCACTAAAAATTAAAGTATTTACGAAAAAGGCACCATGTTGGTGGACCAGCCTACACAGTGTTCTTCTCTTTCTGAGGTACTGCAGTAATCATTACAGCTCTGGCTACAGTGTGGGCTTTTTTTTTCAGAGCCATATTAAGCTCATTCTAACATTTGTCTTTGACAATGATGCTGCACACTGAATCTGACACCTCCAGCAGTGCCAGACACTTAAATCTTCTGTTGAACAATAGCACAATGCTCACTTCATCTCTCCTCCTCTAGCCTGGCCTTTCAGGCTTGCTAATGAAGACACTGCAAGGGAGAAGGATGCCTTCCTCAGTATGTAAGCCACAACAAAGCATGCTGCAATATGTTTTTGCTCACATACGATGAGTGCTGGCACCATCGGAGAGTCACTCTCGACAAGTGATGGTGATGGCGAAATTACCGGGATCGTGAAAGCAAGGGGCAGTACCATAGAAATCAAGAGCGGTACATTTCCAAGAACCCGTGAGGGGCCTTTTTGTAGGACACTGCAGGGACTCATAAGTGCTGTCTGGGGAGGCAGGCAGAGTGCTACCCTCTGTGCCCAGCAGCCACTGGCTCATTGAAGAAAAGAAATCAAACACAAACTGGTCCTTCAATAGGAACCATGGGGAATGGAGTATTTGTCATCAAAGTCATGCCGCCTGGCCCCAGCTCCCGCGGCAGGACAAAAAAAAAAAGACGCATGTTAAGAGATTAAAATCAATATGTCTTCAGCTCTCCCAATTTTTTTTCTATTCATTATTAATGAGTAAGGGAGTCTCAGAGATGTTACCACAACTATCTGATTCAAGAGGAAGGAGTCCTTGTCAGGGGCGTTGATGGTTTTTGTCTGAGCATCGGTCCCTGTGGTGAGGCTGAAGGATCTGAGCGGCAGTGTAGTGTAGCAGAAGTCAGGTAACCAGAGGAAAGGGCGTCTAGCCCCTCACACCCGCATGGGAATAAGGCAAGATTAAGGGAAAGGGAGTCCTCTCATCTGAGTCCAATACCAGACCGCAACCACAACAGCGGGAATCCTCACAAGGCAGTTGCAATGCGATACACGTTGTTATGAAAGGAAATACATGTTTTTAGAAAGACAGAAAATCAATATCGCTGACTGACTGTGGTGCAAGTGAACAAATCTGAGTGAACTTGAAAAAACCTGCATAAGATGGAATAAAAATGAGTAAGACTTAATAATCCTGACTAAGCCTGTGTAAGGAAGCCCTGGCAGTCAAGACAGTGGATGGATCAGAGCACAGACAGAGAGGCATGCATTATGTATCATTGCAAAACCCCTGCGCTCTCAGGGCATCGCACGCACACACACACACACACACACACACACACACATGCACACAAATACACAAATTCATTCTGTCACTCACTTAAACGCTCCCTCACTCACGTTTGCATCACTTATAGTTTGTGTTTATCATCATCCACAGTAGGCAGAACGTCCACTCCACTGCCAGATCAAAAGGACAGAATAATGCCGGACACTTCCGCGGCACAAACGATGCACACTACCTGTTAACAGATCATTACAACTGAATAATTACCCATTACTTTGCTCTCACATTCACACTATCTCCACAAAGCCACTGCTGAGCTGAGCACAGCCACGCTCTTATCTCTCCCGCTCTCTCCTCCGCTCGCCTCCCCTCAGTTGATGTTAACATCTGACAGCTTTGTGTGTGTGCCGATACAGTTTTTTTTTTTCTTTAATTAAAACATTGGAAGTCTTAATTGGGCATTAGACTTTATTCTTCTGCCCCCCCATCAACCTTTCATCCTTCAAGCAAATCTATCAAGGCAATAACAGTTCCTCTGTGTTCACGTTCACACTGCAGGGTTTAGAAAGCAAAAGAGGAAAAGTCCACCTTAAAACAGGATTCACAGTTTACAGCTTCAGTCTATTCATTCAAGTATTTAGGGTGTACGTGGATTTTTTTTTCCCAAAAAGGGTGGGAACAAGAGAGACAACACTGTATCTTCATGCAGGTCACTGTGTCTTCATGCATCCCTTTCTGAACCAGCTCCACTGAAAATGAGCAGCAGAATAAGGTCATTCCACAGTAAGCGTCTACTAAACACGAACGCATCCATATTAAGGCGGCGTTTTCAGCCTGCAAAAATGGGGCTTTTTGCAGATGCTCTCCAAAGTGTGTGAATTTGAAAATGCTGCCCTGGCATTGTACAGTGTGGGCAAGGAAAACTTTGTGACAGCAATGATGTAGGATTATCACGTGATGTAGACCACAGTCTAGTATCAAGCATGCTCAGGCCATATATGTATGCCTGCATGTGGTCTATAGGGCATTTCAGCATAGATGACAGGAAACAGACTCTGAAAACACTAGTGTGGCACAGTGTGGCATTTGGACATGAATTTGGAGATGTTGAGACAGGACTGGATGAAGTTTTGGCATAGGAATAAGTATTCTCTTACGACTGCTATGAATGTAGATAATTCTAGTGCAAAACCACATGCTCAACTTCCCCTCTCAGCGAAATAGGTTCGAAATACAGAAAGTGTCTCTTAATGACGGAGTATTGCTATTCAGGATTCTCGCTTTTGAAGAAAATTGTCCACGCTCAGAAGTATCAGTTAAACTGCCCAGGAGAATAGACCAGGGGAATAGCATAGTTTATGTGAATTCAGTTTTAGTGTGGATTTTCTGTTTAAATCTGTTCTTCGATCCCTCAGGCCTCTCAAGCAGCTGGAAGGAGGCATATGAGCCCATTACTTGTGAGCTTGGGGAATTACATAGGCTCCCTGAAAACTAGACATAAAGGAGTATTTTCTCCCTCAGTCGGGGTAAACAAAAGAACGTAATAACAGCAATACCTGCAAAATCTCAACCATTTATTTATATATATAACATTGATAGAATGTCACGGGTACTACCACAAGAGGTATGAACGGTAAATTAAGTATCGATTAAACCTATAATTTGTTTTCTGTCCACGTTTCTTTCCCCCTTGCTAATAACTGCCTACTTTCTTTCTCTATTTTCTCACCACCCCCTTTCTTCTTTTCTCACTCCTCTTTCCTCCCCCTTCCACCTCCTCCTCCTCTTTCTAGTTGGCCCTGGGTCAAGAAGAGGACTCCTCGAGTCCCAAGAGCTCTTCAGACGACTCGTCCAAGACGGTGGGTCTCCTAAGCGGGCAGGCTCCCCTCTCCCCCCTGAGCCGCTGGATGCTTCACAGTAAGAGCAGAGCTGCTAATTCCACCTCTCTGGAGCTGCCCTACCGCTCCCCGGTCCCTTTCTCCAAGCAGGAGTTTTCCAAACAGGAGTTCTGGGAGATGCTGGGCAGTGACCTGCTCAAGCCTGACACCTCGAGCTCCAGAGTCAAACGCCGGCCCATCGTTAAGACCGGCAAGTTCAAGAAGATGTTCGGCTGGGGAGACTTCTACTCCAACATCAAGACGGTGCGGCTCAACCTGCTGATCACCGGCAAGATTGTGGACCACGGTAACGGCACGTTTAGCGTCTACTTCCGCCACAACTCCACGGGCCAGGGCAACATCTCTGTGAGCCTGGTGCCACCGGTCAAGGCGGTGGAGTTTGACCTGGAGCGCCAGAGCGTGGTCTACCCCAAGGACTCCAAGATCTTCAACTGCCGCGTGGACTATGAGAAGGTGGATCGCAGCAAGCGCACCTCGCTGTGCAACTACGACCCATCCAAGACCTGCTTCCAGGAGCAGACTCAGAGCCACGTGTCCTGGATTTGCTCCAAGCCTTTCAAAGTCATCTGTATCTACATTTCCTTCTACAGTACGGACTACCGCCTGGTCCAGAAGGTTTGCCCGGACTACAACTACCACAACGAGATGCCCTACCTGCCCTCAGGCTAGAAGAGACGCAGAGGGGGAGGAGAGGAGGGAGGGGAGAGGAGACGGGGTTGAGGAGGAAACCAGGGGTGTGAATCATCCTTACTGCTGTTGTGACAGCAAGACACCTTAAAAAGCCCTTTCTGTAGCCTGAATATTGTACCATATAAAAACTTATATGCAAAACAAAAAGTACAGTATGCAGATAATGAGGCATTTGGAATGCTTGACTGCAGCAGTCATTAACTGGACTGGTAGTGAAAATCACGTACCGCCAACACGCACATTCTTACCTCAGCCCAATTTCTAAATACCACCTTCTCACCAGCTACTTCAGTTATCATTAAGTCATTTCTGAATGTTATCTGTTTGTCCTTTTGATCACCCTTTACAGCGTTGCTCTTTTACAAAACCGCGAAGCAGTATTTTCTCAGTGATGACGTGCGTTGTGTAATTCCTCAGAGAATTGTGCTCAAATTCAGAATATACCACAGACATCACACGCTCATCTTGAAGTGTAATGACAAAAAAAAAATCTGCAATTGAATGCCTACCAGAGAAACCACGCAGCGTTATTTCTTTCAAAAAGAGCAACTGAATGTAAAGTGTAACTATTAGATCATTCAGGTTACACTTATGGTCTTTTCAAAGGGCATCTTTTTACTTTTTATGTGCACTGAATGCCATCCGAGAACGATGTTACATGTCTCTTTGCTCAGTCCCTGTTCAGTTACTCCCCGTCCACATCCTCATTTATGTAAGCTTCCATCAGGCTGTGTTAATGTGCAATGTTTACTCTTAAGGTCTACCAAATCTAATCTCAGTATATCCTTGAGTTATGTCGCCTCCATTTCAGTGAAAGAGGGAGAGAGGGATGGACAGAAAAAAAAAGAACAGAATTTGCAAGAAAAAGCAATTGCTCAACAAAGATTTGGGGCTAGGGCTTAAGACAGGTTCAGTGCAAGGGAAATAACGAGATTCTGCATAGAGATAGGGTTGAGCATCCACACTTGAGAGAGAGAGAGAGAGAGAAAGAGAGAGAGAGAGATGGGGGAGTGAGTGAGGGAGAGATTCAGTGAGCTCTTTTAATTAAAGTGAAGGGGAGAGAAGGAGACGTAGCGTGTGCAGCTCCTTCTATTGTCCCCTCTGTATGAAAAAGATTACATTTTGTTGCCGTCAGGATTCCTGATTTCACGCCTTGATAACTTTGACTGCATGGGGGAGATTGCTCTCTCCCAACAAATACTGTGTTCACTAAAGTCTGCCCGTTATCGTGAATAAATGAAAATATTATCATAATAATTACATATAATTTAATCTCCTTTAGAACTAATTAAGGTTTCAACGAGAGGGCGAAATGTATTCCTAAAAATCAAGTCAGCGGGTAGCGGGATAAGAGCACGTTCTCGGGGATCGCTGTGTTTTTGCATGGAGCCGGCAGCCAAAGCTCGGCCCAGAGTTAACTGCTCTCATTAAGATAAATGGCCACTGGCTGGCCCATCTCATGTTGCTCTCACAAACAGTATCAGTGGAGAGCAGCGCACAATGGAGCTACGAATTAGGCGCCCTGACATTTTGTGAGAGGTTACCGCCATCCTGCTTATAAGGACACAATGACTGTACGGTTCATTACCAGCGAGCAGTCACAAGACAGGTGTAGGAAGTCATTAAACAGTGATTACTGGTATGATGCTAATGCGGTGTGATATGAATGGTAAAGCCCGGGCCAGATTTGTGTATGTGTATGTGCATATCTAAACCATCCAGTACTGTCCCAGGAGGACCCAGCAGCAAATGGTCACCATAAAGTCATCCTCCTGTGGGGGGTAGCATTAGGCCAGGCATAAATGGGTCGCTTTGGCTGCTCTGTCCAAGCGTGCAGAGCAGGAGGAGGAGGGGGGAAAAAAAAAACAGTCACAGGGCTAAAGATAGTAACAAAAACCTGTAAATCTGCACATCAAAGCTCTGAGTTTTTAATTTACTCTTAAAGAGGGGGGTAGCTCCTCCATCTGCGGCCAAATAGAGCTCTGGCCCAGAGCAAATGGCAGCAGTGCTAAAGCAAGCCTGCAGGGGACAGACAGTTAAGCCACCCACAGCCATTATAACGGCTGTTTATCTGGCCAAATAAAACCCCTGTCTTCCCATGCTTGTGATTGTTTTATCGGAGCAAATATTTCATCCGGTATATGCATCGGCTTGGCTGCATCTCTCCCTTGTTGACAATAGACTGTTTGTAAAACAGATCTGCCTGGCTCATCTAAGTGTCTCACAATCAATCCTCGCACGGGGACTTTTCCTGAAGAGGCTGCTATCAATCAGGGTGCCAGCTATGAGAAGTCATGTAGGAACAATTTGCGTGGAGGTAATCAGATTCTGATTTTTTTTTTGTAGCATCGCAAGGATCTGAAGTCATACCAGGTTCATGTAATATTTATATTTGAAGGCACGGATACGGTGCAATTGAAATGTAGGTTAGGCAGCAGCTCAAACTAAAATGGCTCGAGCGGTGCCTGACAAATGTCTGAAGGCCCTTTTCCAGTAGCGCTGGACGAGATACAAAGCTTCATGTATGTAAAATGCATGGGCTACCAACCCATGCGCGTAAACACTGCCGCTGCCTCTTGCTGCACTCATCCATCTCCTCATCCTCGTCATCCCAGCCCTCTTGGCCCCTTTACCCTCCAGACGTCCCCGTGTTACCCGGCCATATGCCCCGCTGTCTTCACGCTGCGTCCTCTCCCTCTGTGTGACCTGGCTTGACTGGCCTCCGTCTCCATGCCCTCCCTGGTCTTGGCTGCCTCCCTTTGCCCTGCTGTTGAACCCCTCAGTGGGTTGTT
>OMLF01026951.1:9715-19801 GCA_900302615.1 Holocentrus rufus | reverse complement strand
AAAAAAAAAAAAAAAAAAAAAAAAAAAAAGAAAAAAGAAAAAAGAATCAGCTATTCAGCAGCAATTCAATCAGCAATTTCATACTATCAACAAATGTTTTGATGTTTTGAGCCATAAAGCAGGTCAAGTTTATCAGAAAACACTAAAAAAAAATCATTATCAATATGGTTACCAAACTTTGTAGACTTTTCTAATATTATTGCAAAATTCTACATTTTACACATATATTTTTTAAAATTAAAAACGCTCAAAATATTTTGGATCATCAACAGGTTTAAGCATTCCAACTTAATCACAGATTTTCAGTAAATTGCACAAACTCTAATTTATTGACATCATTAGAATTTATGATAAAGGCTTAATGATTAAGTTCCTGGTCAGGTAGTCCCGAGAACAGTCAGACACCACAATTTTAGTCCATTTTATCTGTTTCAGTCTAGCTGGTATTAAACCAAGCTAATATGTACTGGTTCTATTCTTTCAATATTCTCTTGAAACTATAATTTGGAAAAAATAAACTTAGTTTTGCTTGTTTTACCTTAGAAAGTCAAAGTTCTTTTATGTATGTGTGTATATATGCATAGGCGCCTATACACCATTATAAAACGATTTAATATCAAAACATTGTTATCAAAGATCAAGGTGATTGATTTATTTCTGTATTTGTAAACATACAATATGATAAAGGGAAAAAAGTAAAGATAATCAAATCGCTCATCTCTTTAAATTAATTAGTCCTATAATGTAGTATTGAGAATTATCATCGGAGTATACTAACCACAACAAAGTTCGGCACCCATGTATATATGTATGTATGTATTAATTAATTATTTAATTTTGGGTGTAAAGTAAAAATAACTCTTACCATGCAGAAAACTGGTGAAGCTGCCAAGCTCACCATAAGGAGAATATAAGTGTTCATCCTCTTTACAGCAGCTATCTTCAGCCACAGTTACTTTTTACAACAGAGGCTGTATATGAAAATACATAAAAGGAACATCCATGGACTCATCATTAAAATGCATTTTGGTGAAAATCATAATAGCTGCATTCAATAATATCCAGAAAAAATAAAGCTTTTGTATTTATTCCACCAAATATTAGAATTAAAACATTACAGCACAAATCATAGTGCTTGACATGTGATGTCCGTATAATTGTAAGAAGACAGAAAATGTATCTATTTTATGTTTACCTTCTGCCAGACTGTTGATGCCTGATCATCAGCTGAAATACAGATGCTTTGATATTTGTGGCACGTACATAGGGGAACTTGACTTTGCTCATTGTCGGAAATCCAAACAGGTTTTAAACAACAAGCCTCAAAGCCTTGCTGGCTTTTACCTGGAATGTTTCTTCTTTGTTTTCATGCAGTTGCACAATCACTGCTTCGGATCTAGTGGACGGTCAAGACAAAGACTTCCGTCATCATTTCACCTCGTCTGCCTTCACTATTATCAGGTGATTATTCAGTATCTTTGAACTTACTCCCCGTGCTTGTGTGTGCTGTTTGTACCTGGAAAAAACTGATAGTAAAAGCTGATAGTGCATGAAAGTCTTTTACGCGATGCCACTCAAAAGACTGACAGCGAGTTATAAATGCATAAGGAGTTATGATTGATGTGAAAAGCGGAACAATGCATATTTTTCAGCTTTTGTTGAACGACGCTCAAACCTGTTTTTAGTAACTAGCTGCAAGGTTGATTGAGTCAAGACAGTTTGATGAGTGATTTGATAACTCTGCATTACTTCTGTTGTGAAGTGGAAAAAACTGCACATGACAGAGCTGGTGACCTGCTCAGGTTTTATCACGAGACATTTTTAATTATAATTTGTTCAGTTTCTTGCAAAGCTTGATGTAAGAGTATTTATTTCATCTTGTGGGCAAATATGTTATAGATCTAAATGAACTAATCCTCACTCATGGAGTCCTTTGTTGTGATGAAGGTTTTCCCCAGAAGACAAATATGCTGCGTCTCACTGAACATCAAAACTTCCTGACACCTACAAAACACTTTCACACAAAAACCATAATCGACTGAGTTGAAAGAAATGAAAATCTCCTGCTAGTGTCTGTGAAAATATTCTCCACAATACACTGCACTTATATGCTACAATACATGCAACTTCCACAGCTCTACTGGCATTTCCTGTTCTCAGGTGTTGATTGAGGGATTTTTTTTGTTGTACTCTTTATATACAAAAACATTATACACACAAGTGACAGTGTTTGACTGATGCCATTTTCCTGCTGCTTGTAAAAACTGAACAGGTAGCAGATGAGCAGCAAAGAAGGAGTGTGGCCCTGCTGATGACTGAGGGATGGGAGGAACGGCAAAAATTCTTGTGAATTTCCTAGAAAAAAGTAACAAACACAATTCATCTCGTTTTAACACGGCAAAAATATATTTAGAATAATTCCACAATGTGAGGAATGAGCTTACCATGATGAAGCTAACCAGGCTCAAAAATGAGAGCGTTCTCCGGTCAAAACACTGAGACATGCAGATGATTCAGATTTTGTGTCCAATCTATAAAGTATCACAAATTCAGTAAATATGGCTTTAAGCATTACTCACAAAAGTGAAACAATCAGCTTCACTGAATTAAGATTTTAGATTTATATTGCAATTATGATATCAGCACACCATAGTTTATTTCAAAAGGTTATGGACTTACTGTGCACCACATGGGCCTTTGTCTCGGTTGTTTGGGTAAGCAGTAAAGTTGGTTGATAGCAGTTTTGGACAAGGCAGAAAGCTTTTATTCTGGAGACTGGAGATATCTGGAGGGAATTTGCAAGTTGGGCAGGTATGGAACCCAGAAAATTTTAGTAGTTAATAGTTGAAAAACCAAGAATTAAAACTAGCAGATGTGCATTGCTAATGTACTGTACATGCATTTACAGTAATAAATTTGATCAGGTTTGACTGTAACAGCACACCTTGCAGTGCGAAAAGAAAGATAGCAGTGTCCCCTTTCAGGAAGTCTCTGCTCCTCAGACTTTTCAAGGAGAGGAATGAATTGAAGCCGCTGCCAATGTTCACATATAAAGACTCTCCATTTATGGTAGTAAGATTTCCAACTTTCCGAGGGTTGTCAAAGTAAGCTGCAGAAAAGTGGAAGAAAAAAATGCAGATACATGTCAATGGTGCAATTGCATTACAAATGGTCAAACGATAATGTCTTAGGGATGATCACATCAAACACAACAGACCAGTGAAATGCATCTAAAAATACCCTCACTATGTGTTGGGTCAGTGGTGATAGTCCTCTGTTTGGACATCTGTTGCTGAACGTGGGGGTTCTGGTCCACTATTTTAATAGTGACCTGTCTCCACAGGCAGGGCCACTCCAGCTGTGCATCATATTCACTCGACACTAAACGGAAATAAACTCCAAAGAAAGTTTCTCGGAGAGCAATGATCACCTGGAAGGCATAACCCTCTGCAGAATACATCCGAGGGCTGATCAGATTTGTGTTGTAGTCACTAGTGGTCAAAAGCTTCTCAAAGTCCTCTATGTGCCAGACATGATGTGGACACTCGGTCTCAGACAGGTTGAAGTCATCGATGGAGAAGCCTCCTGAAGAGTTTCCCGCTCCCTTACACACCTCAAACTCCACCTGGAAGGGCTTGGAGGCATTCAGGGGAACGTGGTGAAGCTGCCAGTCAAAGGTTGGTGGACCTTGAGGGTAGAATAATGGATTTTACATATTGCTCATCTTTTATGAAAGTTTGATTATTTTAATAGTCCAGTGCCATCTATTGTGTGGCAAAAAGTACACAAAGTGTCTCTTGCCTCATTGGTGCATCTCCACAGACCTCTTGGATTGTTCTCTTTGATATGAGGATAAATATTGTTTTGCTGGTTTCAAAAATGTGATTTTTTTTTTTTAGGACATCGATTTGAGCACTCAAGAGTCACTCAGATGAATCAGATACAAGGCTTCAACTTTTCAGAAAACCTTGGACTGAGATTACCTTTATTGTGTATTTCATTGTGTAAAATCGAAGGAAATACAGTGAAATATTCCAAATTTCATCCTCATATGTGTGTCTCCAATACTTTACAAATTAAATGTATTGACCATTGGACACAGTACAGATGACCAACTTTAGTAAGGATGAATTCCTATCATATGATGTCATTATTCACCGTGCGCCATGACGCACAGCAGTTCTGTTGATATGATCATTTAACCACCGCAACGTGTATAAACACTGCATAAATAATGTGGTGAAATATGTGGTGAAATATGTTTCCATAGAAGATTCATATAAATGCAAAACGTACAAGCATAATACATAAACTGCAGTTTTGTGATATCAGAGATGTATAATTGGACGCGCCTCCGCCAACTTAAGTGAAGAAAAGAACACCACCTGTGTGCATCGTGCCGCTGACTGGTCTGACCAGGCGGGCAATAGCGGACGCAAATCACGGTCGTCCATGGCACCAAACACACCCACTACTGCGCCTCTCCTTCTACCTTGGTACACAGTGCCTCGCCAAAATACCAAACGTGCCAAGGTGGGGAGACACCCACACTGAGCCTCACCAAAATTCCACTGGAACTGGCTACCTGTTTACCTGCACCTGCTACCTGAAATCACTCACTGCTGACAATGGTTTGCAGCATGTGTGATTAAACGTAATAGACACTATGCATAGCCGTGCGTAATGACACAGGAGCGTCTTGGGCGCTGTTATAGGGGCTTACCAATACAAGAATAAAAGAAGAGAGACCATGCTGACATGAGCGCCCAGCTCTCCTCCACCTGTGGCTCTCTGTGCGCAATGAAGCGCGTCTTCTTGGCTTGGAGACGCATTCTTTTTTCTCACTCCCTCCATTGTCAAGAGCTCAGAACTGGCCGAGTCATTGCGTGTTGGGTGTTGCATGTTGTTTTCGCAGCGGTTTATGACGGCTCCTGCCTCCAAACAGCGTGACAAATAGTACCATGTTCACACCAACCTGAGGGCGTGTGAGAAGCCTCATTTGCGCGAGTCTCACGCTCAGTGAGTGAGAGTTGATAGCTCTGCTGCCAGATACCTTTTACTTAGATAACAAATAACTCAGATAACTCTTGTGTTCAGACTTCTTCACGGCCACCCTGGCCCAAGCTGGTGATGTAACGCTCAAAACAACTTAATTCCTCCACACGTCCTGACTTGGTTATAAGATGAATTACTTTGCAGTTAAGCTATGCTTAAAAAGTTGAGGAGCATGAGTCTGCAAAAAAGAGGGTTTATAACAACAACAAAATCTTAACAATTATCATTTGAGACAGCTGAGAGGGTTTGTTATTTAGATTGCATTACAATATACAATCAATGGAAAACCAAAAAAATCTATAAACAACCTAACTGTGAGTTTCAAAACATTTCTCAAACCAGTCTGACTGTAAGCACTTTCCTACTCTATTCTCTACACTTGACAGCAAGTTGAATATCCAAGTGTGACCATAAGTTAGCATAGCAAACATTCCCTCTTTCTCCTCTTCCTTCCTTCTCCTTCTCCTCCCCTTTTTCCTTACCAGTGATCTGCCCCATGAGGCGCAGCTTCCCTGCAGAGTCCCTCTCATCCTGGAACTCTCTGATCCAGACATTGAGCTGGTCTGACTCATTCCCACTGTGGTAGAAGTAAAATGAGAGACACTGAACGTGACATTCCCTGCTGGGTCTCATCTTATTGGTCTCCAGCCAGGCAGAGTCTCCCTCCTGACCAGACGCTGTGCTAGCATGCATGAAATATCCTGAGGAAAGACATGGAGACATTGTCATAAAATCCCATTCTGCCTGAAAATGTGTGATAGTGGTTATACAGAAACAGGTTGTTACCTCCTGTCTCGCCCATGCCGGTGTGATCACTGGACGGACCTCCAACAGCAGCACTCACTCTCTTCCAGCCTCCTCTCAAACTATTTGCACAACAACTCATCCCGCATATGTTTCCATCAGAGAAATCACAGTGCTTCATAAATGAGATGGAAGCACCTGGGGCCATTTAGCACAAATTGACAACATAATAATAAACAGTCATTTTTCCATTGATAATTACTATAACATTTCAGAATCTGTCACCCCTTACCACAGTTATAGAGGCAATTTAACTTGAATACATCAGTGGAGCTCATTTCCTCACGCTGGCCAATCACATTCTGGTATTCTGGTTTCTTAGTAAAAATGGTTAATCCCGAGTTTTTGGAGAAGGCATTTTTGGGATAGTGCATCACTGACGTATAGTCATATGGAGCATTCAGTGATGTTGTTTTATCTGAGGGCAATTTCTTGAAATTTTGCTTGTATTCTGTAGATGAGATGCACACATAGCATGCTTTAAAACCAGTCATGGAGCAAATGATTTCATATTAACTTCTGTTTAGTTTATTGGAAAATTATGAATTATAAAATGATTTTTCTGTTCAGTGTTGCTTGTAGCTGAAATAGTTCATGCACAGAGTAAATACTGTAGCGCAGTGATGGTTTAAATATAGACTTGGAAAAGAAACTGCATTTGATGAGGAAGGTATTATCAAACCATCTGCTATGTTCTCCCAGATAATGTTCACGTAGTTATCTCTGTCTTGTCTTGACTGTTCGTGCCAGAAGCCCAAAGCGTGGAGAAGCTCGTGCTCTATTGTGCCAACCCGATTGCATTGTTTGGCGATCGAAACTTCTTGGCCACCTTTAAAAATCCTTGAAACGTACGAGGAACACCTACAGACAGGAGAAGAGTGAGAGAGAGAGTAAATCAGCTGAGTAGGAAGGAGCCAGATCCCTATACTGGAAAATGTGGATTTTATGTCTGGGGGAAGAAAACAGAATTACCCTTGAATGTTGCTGATTGAAATGTAGTATTCCTCAGATCGTCTGGGCTTGAAGTCAACACACGACTTCAGCCTGAAATGTTCAAAGGCCTGCAGAATGAGTCTTTTAACCTCCATATCTGTTGAACGCAGAAGGGACTGATTAGCACCTCCATACATGCAACTCATGAGCTGGTTTCTCACTGTAGATTACTACCTGTTTGATCCATTTGATCAATTTATAAACAAGGATCAAGAGAAGGGCTTTACTCACTAAGGTTGTCTCCAAATGTATAAGGAACAGGGATGTCCCACAGCTGACTTCGATCTGAAATGACATTCCTAGCATTCCTTGTCTTCATCTGAATTTGGGTTTGTGAAGTGAATTCATCAAATTAAGACAAAAAATGCAACCTGATATCCAGCAAAACGTAACAGGAAATGCCAAATGATACTCAGTGCTTACTTGCATGATGTCACCCTCAAGTAAATGCAGGTCTAGAGGGTAAACAGAAAGATATTTACCATGAAACAACAGCATGAAACCCCATAAACATAAACCGTAAACAGTTTCAAACAAGATAGTGAATAGCAACTAATTTAAATGCTGACATTCAGTGATATTCCAGTTCACTGTTAAGCATGGTAATAATCTCTTATTAAACTTACCCTGGTTTATTTCATTTATGTCTAACTCGTCATCATCAATATCTGAAAAATAAAACTAAATTTTAGCTTTATATCGAAAACATGCATTTCAAAAGGTTAATATTGATGCTGTGTGTGCATATGTATTTGATCTTTCTATACTTAAAGAAAATCTCACCTCTTAACAATGGCTGGAGAGACTGGAGATGAATGGGTCAGAGATCATGAGAATGGATCATATTGGAGTAAATCGAAAAAATAATAGCAAGAATAGCATAGTTTTTAACAGCACAATTATGCTCTTACCTTAGAGAGATGAATGATGCTCACCATGAGAATTATGTAATTATGCATTGTTTTTAATCAATGTCCCTAAAATCATTGTCAGATTATGGAGACAATAGAAGGAAACTGGAACCAAACATTAAGAACAGCACATCTCAAAGTCTCACAAATAATAAATCTTGAGATCTTGAGCATCAGGAAAGAACTCCAAACTAACAACAGCTCCATCAAATGCGTGCAAAATTACAAGCCTTGGGCAAGACAAGAATAAAATATGTATGGCATATTGTAGGAAACTTGGTCTTTTACAAATATGTACTGGCAAAATATTTAATCATATCTTTTAACCACAATTCACCCTGTAGGCCTGTTATTTTGCAGTGCCGTGCCAATGACAATTATGCCTTTAATTCCCCAAGGAAAGCAGACAACTACGTGTGCAGGTGAGAGCACTATTGGACAATCAAAACTCAGATGGAAAGAAAAGCTGAAGATTCAAAATGCCTTTATTAGCTAGTTGTGCTTTGCGTTTGTTACACAAATTATCAAAAGTGAGGGACTGGCACATTTTTATTTTGTTTTTAACTTCATTCTCATTTGTACACCATTTGTTAAAGTGTTGGCAGACCTTTCTGTTCCTCCTTGTGTGCAAACACAAAGTCCATTAACTGGTTAAGTCTAGTTTTTTGCAAGAGCAATGTTACACGTCATGACTTAAATTATAATTTACACCTCATTGGTGGTAAATTAGTTCGCAGAAACAGAACAATTATTGTGTGTGGCAAGACTGGCTACATTAACAAAGGAGATGCTGAGAAGAGCAACAGGAGTGTAAATGCTATAACAATATAACATAACAAAAGCAGTTTAATGTGCAGAAAAACACTTAACCTCTCAGTCAAACTGAGATTGGCTTCCCAGCAGGTTCAATTTAAAGTAATTTTTCTTTTGCACTGTGACAGAAAATCATTGGTTTGACTATTACTGTGCTGAAATGTGGTGTTGAATTTCTAAGACAATATTTCACTGTAATTACTCGAGAAGAGACAGAAGTTGCATATTAATGTCATGACACATTCAAATAAATGTGGACTAATTGTACAGTGGGGATTTGTTGGATTTAATGTTCTGCACAGGGCAGAACTGAGATGAAAGTTGTGCGATTAAACTATAGAGAGGATCTCTTGGCTTTACAGGTAAAGAATGTATCCTTTATGCTGTAAAATTATATCCCATTCTCTGCCTGCAGTACAAACTTGTCGTTTTCAGAGCGCCGTGGGCAAGGCTGCTGTCATTAGTGCCGTCAGCATAGAAAACACTGTGGGTCCTGTGGATAGACTGAGGATCAAGATAAAAAGTGGTTATAATAACTATGGTTATGATGATGATAGTAGTTAAGAATATATTGTAGTAGTACAAGGCAGTAATAATCGCACCTTCAGTTTAGAAAAAAATGCCAGACCTGATTGTATACGCAGCTACAGCCACTAGATACTAATATGTTTGCTGTTGAGGTTAGTAAGGTGCAATATTTAACCATGATACTGTGCCTGTCTTGCTAAAATAGTTATTGATTTCCTTTGTAACATATGCTCAGATAAATCATACACCAACATTGGGCAGCAGACATGCAGGCTCATTTTTAGAGCATAACAAAACCTCAAAAAAGGAGATAGCAAAGTGAGTAAGTAAAAAAATAAGTGCAAAATGTTGCTAAAAAAAAAAAAGCAAAATAATGAAGACTAACAGCAGATGTTTCAGCCCATCAGATTATATACACTGCAAAGATCACTGGCTTTGTATTATTTGAGATGAGATACAAGACAAACATACCTGAGTACAGATGATGTGGCGGCCATCGTGTTGCTGTCTTTCCTGACAGAGGAGGTCACATCGTTAATAATTTTGTAACTGTGTGTTTTATTCCACATTGTGCAGCATGCAGTCTACTGTTTCCCTGTATATGGGAGTCTCACTTATGATTATGTATCTATTATTGTGGTTGTATGTCTTACGGTTGGTTTAGGCAAGTCCCTCGGCCCTCTGTGTGCATCAGTGTGACGTGACTCAAGTTAGTCCAAAGGTGAACCTTTGGAAGGTCTAAGCTCTTCAGGCGCAGACTTGATAAATCTGAGAATCAAAATAGCATTGAGGCTTCAGTGTTTGTTAAGTTTTATTTTTTTACACATTTGTCAAAAGGTTTGTGACTGATGAAAATAATGAGGAACACGCAGAGAGACTATCAATCTTCATCTTCATCATTTTACCCTTCTGACACGTAAATGAAATTGCCCTCATTTCTTTAAATAAATAAATTAATTAACTAATAAATAGTAAAGACGTC
>OMLF01026950.1:24684-36344 GCA_900302615.1 Holocentrus rufus | reverse complement strand
GAATTCAGACCTGTGACCAGCTGCCAGAATTATGTTAATTATAGAAAAGGCTTCAATGATAATTTGCACCAATAAAGACTGAGATGAATAGTTTGCACTCTCAAAATAGCTATCAAACATGTAGGCTTTGATTTCTGTATTCTGTGTGTGTGTGTGTCTAGTCAGTCAGCAGGATGATAATCATAATATGTGCTTCATCGAAGTTAATCCTCTTGAGAATTTCACACCTAGTTGTGTGTTCTCTACAGCCCAATATGCAAGCAGCAGTCCTCATACACTCATACATTTGAGAGGGAAAGAGAAACAAAGAGACAAAGAGAGAGAGACAGAGAGATTGTGTGTACTTGAACAACACACAGCTGCAGGGAAAAAAAACAAAGAAACTATGCTAGCTGCTGCATACAGCATGCCTACTATTTCAGGTCAGATGAGACAGGCAGCAAACTCCATTCACAAAGCTAAAGGCGTGGAAATGACATTACAACTAGAAAACAACCCTAATAATTATCTCTCTCATGCAAAGCTTTACCAAGGCTTTGCTTTTCAAGTAGATATCCCAGCAGGATCAGGTAATGGAGTCAATAAAATAAAATGGAGTCAATAAACACAAGATTGCCTTTGCAGTGAGGCTTACATTTCCATAACAACAACAAACCCACAGAGAAGTTTAAAATAAAAAATGGGAGCATCTCCTACAGTCACACACACACGGGACAGAGAGGTTTGTGCACCATTGTAGGCTTAACAGTGACACTGTTCAAGGAATGGTTTAGAAAACAAAATGCCCAAGGTTTGTGCCACAGCTTACCACACCAGCATCCTTTCTGTAATAGTAAAACTGTGTTGTGCTTTCTGTGTGTCTGGGAGTCGTGACAAGGGAGGTGGAGAAAGAATGTCGGTTATTTTAGAAGACTGTTGCCACTCAAGTCCAGCTTGCTGGCTGGGCGTCCATCCCTCCCCTGTGAGTGTGTGTGTGTTTCTGTGTCCTTGGTTACACCTTGGCAATGACCCATGGTGTGGAAACACACACAGAACGGTGCCAAGGGAGCCGTACACACACCCACAACTACCCACATACACCCACAACCACAAAAACCACACAGGCTGGAGGCTGTAGAGAATGCCCTCCTGCAAATATAGGCATGCACACTAGAGTTGCATGACTGATCAAATCAAAATCACAACTTTAAAACATAAAAGGCTGCGTTTTAAAGCAACTGCTTGTATAATGTGGCAGTCACTTGGTAGAATTTTACAAAACTGTCACAAAGACAACTCATCCCTCTGCAGACCACAAAGAAATGGCCAATGTGCATGCAGAAGAGCTGACATGAAATTGTCAAAATGCAAATTAAACCTTGTGCAAATAATCAAGTAATTTTTCCTCACAGCAGAAAATGCTACTAGAAAAATGTTACTAGAAACCAGTCAGCTCAGTCAGTGCATCACTGTCAAACAACACCCTCTCCCCCGGTGTTAAAAGATAATTCTGGTATTTTTAAACCTATTTTCCCATCTATTTAGGCTTAAATGATTAATAGGAACAAAAAGTTTTGGAATCAGTCAAATATTGAGCGAGAACGCCATAACCGGCAACCGCGAAACATCGCTGTAATGTTACCCAATGGGGCAACCTGTACGCGTCAAACTACGGCCACTAAAAGTGCTTGTCTTGCAACTGACAGGCTCAGATTAATATTTTTAGTATTAATAATAATAATAATTATTATATGTATCTGACAACATTGGATGGAAAGCATTCTCGCTCAATATTGAACCGAGTCCAAAACTTTTTGTTCCTATTAATCATTTAGACCTAAGTACAGGGGAAAAAAGAGCCCAGGTTTAAAAATACCAGAATTATCTTTTGATCAAAACTTTTCTAACTTGCGTGGCCAGGCTATGTGTCACATATTCTTTGCCGATCTGTGTGATGCAAATTTTTTTTTGCCAGTGAATCTCTTTATTTATGAATACACAGAGCAAACAAATAAGTCTGCCAAAAGTTACTGCATCATTTTAATTAACAGGCTACTTCGACACAGAAAGATAGCTATTCTGTAACCACGATATGTATTCTAGGTAACAAGTACAATACTATCTTGATGCTGTGAACTGCGTACATTCACACTGCATGTGCACAAAGAAAAAGCAACAACATCTCTACAAATCTGCCAATCTTCACCACTTTATCATAAGATCAAAAGTAACACACCCTACAAAGCATCATGCACATCATCTTAACTTCAAAAGAAACTGCCGCTCTGCAGCTGCAAGCAAACCACTGATGCTACCTCACTCACCCCAACAACACTACCACACTTCTTTGGCTTCCTCAAACACATGCTGCTCGTACTTCCACATGCCCCTTCGCACTCACTCTCTTTCCCACACACACACAGGGAGAGGCAGCGATCTCTTCCCTGATCTTCAGCTCTGACTCCCCTTGCTGTGAGCCAGGGCTGAAAACAGATAACTGTGAAGTGGTCTTAGTATCTCATGCACATACGTCTTGGGAGGGTGGGAGTCTTAGGAGGACGCGTGGGGCTCAGGACAGGGATCTCTTCGACAGAGAATCACATGGATTTATTCTAAAGAAGGTTGATTTCTTTACATATCTCCTTATTGGTATGTCCTCAGTCATTTCCCTCTAATATTTTAGGCATTCCTCAAACTGTACATATGAGTCTAACATTTAACCAAATCTGAGATCTTTCAAGGCCTTGCATTTAAACAATTCAACTTCAATCATTTTAAGACATGCAGGCACTGTTACTCGATACAGTGGGCTGCAAAGGACAAAGGTAAACTGAAAAAAAAAAAGAATTCTTGAAAAACCTGCTACAGAGAACTGGGATGTGGAAAAAGGCTGTAAGGATGGCAGGAAGAGAACACTGCGGAAGAGAAAACTGCAGCAAGCCAGCAGAAAACCCCTACAGTGCTTTCCTTCAGGATGTGCTGTGTTCATCCACTTGGAAGTGCAGTGCTGCGGCCCCATCCATTGATTCCGACTGTTAATCCAATGCTACCACTGCGTGGTAAACTGTGCTGTAACTTTACGGTGTGTGGTCAACAGAGGGAAAAGGTCAATGCTCTTCATTCAACCATGAAAAGAAGATTGCAGAACTTAACATCTGTCACAAGCCAGTCCTCTGTGTGTGTGTGTGTGTGTGTGTGTGTGTGTGTGTGTGTGTGTGTGTGAGTGTTGAGAGGACTGGATGAAGCAGGTAGATAGGCCTTATGTCTCATCTCAAGGACCTGGCTAACTGGCTCACAAAATGAAACACCTATGTCAGCTCATCTGGTTGTGGGCTGGAGTCAGCAGTAAAGGCTATGCTAACTCATAGTGGGGATTTAAGTACATACATACACACACACAGACACCACACACATACACACACCGCAGTGTGTGTATGTGTTCATCCACTTGGAAGTGCAGTGCTGAGAACGAGAAGGTGTCTGGGACTGGACGAGAGGGGTGAGAAACAGGAGGAGACGGAGTGAGAAGAGAAGGAGCGAGAGACAGGGAGAAAGCAAGAGAAATGTGAGGATAATGTTGGAGCAGAGAGAAAAGGAGACATGAAAAGAGATGCAGAAAAAAACATGGAGAGACAGATGTTGATGGAGGGAGAGGAGAAACAGTTAGAAATGCTGAAGGTTTGCTGGCTTTCCCAGAACAAAATCCTACTCCTACTTTCTAATACTGCTACAATATATTTTCCCACATAGATGAAGTGTCAGCTTCAAAGGAGAAGCAAACGTGCAAAACTGTTAGGAGGAAAAAAGACAATGGAAAGAGAGTGAAACAGAGTGTTCTCGTTAATTGAACATATCCAGGGCGAAGACAGGGGATTCGTTTACATTTTTGGTAAGTAAAAGGGTCATTTTGGTGGGGAGTCCTAGCTTCATGACTAGGTCCATTCCAAAATCACTCCAGGAGGTGTTAGGGCTATTTTATGCTTGTTGGACATGTATTTGTCGACAACATCTGACAAGCAAAATTATGTCAGAGAAACAGAAAAAAGTGTCATCCAACACTGTCTTGTACCAGTCGAATATTTGTGAGGTCATGGACGGTCGTGGGTTGTCTTATATTTTCATTGGCTGGATGGACCAGGAGTCCTGTCATTGTCATGGACAGAAACATCTGTCCAACTGATATTCTGATCGAAGGTGATGTTAGCAGCTTTGTTAAAAAGACCCACTGACTGTTAAACAATAAATATTTATGAAATAAATAATTCTAAAATAATGGATGAGTTTGAAGAGAGACTGGCGAAACAGGTGAGGAAATATCCTCACCTGTATAACTTGTCACAGAGGGACTTGAAGAACGTCCAAAAGCATGTTCCTTTCTTGTCTATTCCTTATCATAGTAGCCAGCAGCCATCTTTCCTGAACAGAGAAGCGTCAAGTTGGTTACCATGGAGACGACAGTTGGCGCCACAGACGGTGTCCTCATCTGTGTTGTCCGACACTTTTCTTAAGATGCCTGTCAACACGTCTTACAAGCATAAAACAGCCTTCATACTTCAAGAATGGCTTTGATATCATGAACAGTTCTCAGCTATCATGAACCAAACGGCTCTGTTGTAACTGCAACTGTTACAAGGCTTTTTGAGGTGGATGTCATGTCGAGCAATGAAGATGATGGATTTTCATTGAACTGACATTTTACTAGCTGTGTGTACAATTTTCCAGTTATGGGGGGACACCACAGCTAAATGAATGGAAACACTCCCGAGGATGACTGTGCCACATTGGGATCAAATATGCAGGCAATAAATATGAATCCATTTGAAATGGTTCCAAAATATCAAAGGGCAAAAAAATGATGTGTGGTCAAGCACTTGATTGAAAGGCAAGGAAAATGCAAGGCAAACAAAAAAATCAAACTGTTCCATCAAAGTTTGCAGTAGTGTGCTGTAGAGGCTGGAATGTTCCACTCTCTGCAGTATGTGACGCAGACCCAGCAAATAATGATTAAGCCTGGTTTCGAGTCTGGCTTGGTGCAACTGAAATGCAACTTTAGTTTCATGCAACATGCAACAATTTGGTTGCATCATCATTTGGAATGTTCCACATGGGTTTGTTGACACGGCAACAGTAATGCAACCTGCAACTTACTGCATGGAAGTTGTACTGTGTAAAGCCAGCCTAAGGATGATTAACATCTTCACACACACTCACACAAAAGAAAAGCAAGCATGCAGGCACATACATAGGTATGCAAGCAGGCCACTCATCCACTCTCTGTCTTTCTCACACACACCCATACCAAATGTCAATGAGGGGTTTGTTTACACCTAACACCAGACATAGCAGCCATATTTGACAAGAAGTCATTAGCTGTTGTAAACAACTGTCCAAAACCGCTTAGTGGAAACCACATGAGGGGACTTAGGGCACAAAACATTTGTGTTGTGGAAAAACAGAACAGTAAAACTCTTGATCTCATTCGAGATCAGAGGCAATCATAATCACCCCTAAAAACCCTACTGCTACTTTGCCTCAAGGCACTGATCTGATAGGTCACTTTATTCTCATGCTTTTACTTGAAGTGCAGTTGTGAGGGTCACCTCTAACAGAGACAGCAAGAGAGCACATGCAGTGTGAACCATTCAGTCATCAATCAGTGTAAGCCGTGTAATTAGCAATACCAAGCTAATCTGAAGTACTAACAAAAGACATAAAATGGAAAATAAAAACAGATGAGAAAGTAGCAATTGTACCACTTGCTTTTGAAAATGAGGAGTACACTGCGAAACAGAGGATGTGGTCAAACTTGATGTTTCTCACCAGGAAACTGCAAGAGGCTGCTAATGTCTTTCTAGGTGCTACTAATTTTTATCTCTGCCTACTGACAAAATACATGGCACAGCTAAACTTGAGACATTTTCAAATTTAATCGGGTAGTGGAGCAAATATAAGGTGCACAGGAGGAGACCAAAACCAAGCTACCCAAACCATTGAAAATAACTAAAAAAAAATGGCGAAGGCGAATTGAAAAACGTCACCTGTGTAATCACAGCCTTCATCACCTACACAAAGACAGGTCTTAACACTGACATAACCAGGGACAGGGCATTTCACAAATGAGTAATGGAAGAAACACACATGCATGGTTGTAAGTGTGTGTGCACATGCACGCAAGAATGACAGACTGAGAAATGTGAGGGGATATTGTGAGGGGAGGGGACAGAAAGATGAGAGCTACTAGAAATGCCACAGCTTCCTTGTGTGCTTGCCATTCCTCAGGGACAGAGTTCATGTGGCATTCCAGGGAGGAACAGATCGAGGACTGACCTCAGCTGACCCACTGCAGTCTGGGAGAGTACCACTCTCACTGTACACACAGGGAGAGTCATGCTTCACCCTGCATATTAATTGTTTTTCTGTCTGCCTAAATTAATATGAAAAAACATTGCAGGACAAGTTCAAATTATTTCAGTGTCACAACATGTGTGATGTGACATGTGAAATTAATGATGATGATTAACAAATAATAATTTCCAGTGTCCCAGTGCATTTTTTGGCATGAAACAAATCTGAAACCTGAAATAAAATGCTGCCTCTCTGCTCACCTGTGTGGAAAATTGTTATTGAATAATTCATATGTTTTTGGATAAAGCAAAACTGAGGAGCAAAATAAAATAAAGCCTATCAGTCTGTACTCTCTGGACCAGTGATGCTGTGCTTTGCCCAGATATTCACACCAGAGCCATCTTTACACATGTCAAAAAGGAGCGCACCTACATCCGGAGCAAACCGTGATCCTGTGAGTGAGTGAGTTTCACCTACAGCTCACACAGGAGCTTTGCATCGAAAAATGCTTGTAGTCATGAATCACAATCTATATTGCCAAAATAGAGATTGCTACTCATAAATTGTTACTCATGTACCTGTCTTAAAACAATGCAACCAGTTCCAATAGTTTACACACATACTGTAATCTATTAGCTGTAAATACTGGACAAACATATTTCTGGCCTAATCAGACATTCACAAGACGCCTCTAACATTTAACTCTGGGGGAACACAACCACAGTGGACTAGGGGAGCATTGATCAATCGATCTGCCACCGATCAAAACCAGATAATTTTACACGAGATTGGCTCAGACCGGAACCAGCAGGTCTTTCTGACTATAATGGTATCAGAAGATCTGGCGTCGCACTGCAGCTGCGCTGACTACTGAGAACATTAGTATGTTAATATGCAGACAAGACACTTGATTATTGAGAATAATGTAGCCGCTAGGCTACAATGTAGCCTGCGCGTGCGTGCGTGAGATAGAGCGTGTGAGTGTGTGTTTGTGTTACACATCGTGATATTGACATCAGGCTTACATTGGGCTCGGGCAGAGTAATTTTTTACTCGCCAGGCTATGGTAGGACCATGCCTGAATGCCACGGGCTTGGACCAGGCTGGGGTCAACATTTCAGGCCTGCACAGCCCACTAATCCAGACCACTCTCCTGGACGAATGGTGACATATAGGTGAGGTGTGTGTTTTTGTATCTGGAGCACAGGGAACAAGGAAAGAGCCTGGAGAGGGCGAAGGAAGTAATCGCCCAAGCGAGTTTATACAAGTTGAGTACTGGTAACACTAAGAGAGCGCTTGTTGTTTCATATAATAAAAGTTCTGTGTGTGTGTGTGTGCACGTGCGTGCGCATGTACACCTGCACAAATATCAAACATATGTATAAAGCATATATTGCTAGAAAACAATTTGGTTAAAGTAGATTTAAATTCTGACTGAGATCTGCAGAAAATACATGAAAAATTAACTGCCAAAATTAGTTTTGGTGTGTGTCTGAAATACTGGATTTCTTTACAATTATTATAACATTTTGAATGTTTGTTTTTAGATACCAAATGTTTCAATGCAGACATATTTTGCAGGGACTATTAGAATCATCATACTAGTGAGATTTTATGCATCAAAGGGTTAAATTGAGCCTTTATCAAGTGCTTTCGAGAAGATTTCAAAATATCGAGATATTTGTGACATAGTCCTCAACCAAACCAACCAAACCAATTTCTCCACATGCATTAAAAAAGAAAAGAAAAGAAAAGCATGCATACACACACACACACACACAACACTGGACAACTAAACAAACACTGGATTAGAGACCTTGTAAGGGCCCATTGAGTGATTTTCTTGGTGTGTTGACACCCAGGTTAAACATAAGCCTGGCCAGGCCAAGTCTAAATTAAAATGGAAATTATAAAGGGCAGATTTCCCTGTTTCCAACCCTGGTCTTGGCCCAGGCCAAGAAAGGTAAACCAGCTAAACAGCAGCTTTCCTCAGCCCAACAGAGCAAAGCAGACCACCCTGGGTGACTCAGCAGTGCAGAGGAATGCCTGCCATTCCAGTCCGTTGATAATTAGACCAGGGATACTACTCGTCTAAACTTAGCCTGTGGAGACACACTAGTGGGCAATGTGTCTAAAAGCAGTAACAGGGTGTGTGAGGTTACATGTGAGCGGAGTAGAGGAAACCACCCACATACAGAGTGGCAGGCTGTGAGGTCTCTTTCAGCTACTGCCTGGCAATGGTCGCTTTACAGAAACACAGCATGAAATTAGTCTAACCCACATAGCTGGAAACACACACACAAATACAATGGACAGACAAGCAGGCAAACAGGAAGATGGATAGATATACACATCAAGACCAGCAGGGACACAATGGGTGCAGTGATGGACAGGCATGCAGACAGAGACAGGTAGAGTGATGACAGGCAGGCAGGTAATGAGACACGCACACAGCGAGGCCGGCGATCAAATGTGAATGGTGAACCATGCAGCCGCCGAGTTGAGCAGAGCCAGTGTAGCTGGCCAGTCAGCGTCCACTCCAGCTGCATTCCTGGCCTGCCTGTCTCCTGTGTAATGCTGCCTCTATGCACATTCCTGGGCCTCTATGGGGCTGGGGACAGTCAATGCCTTAGTGAGGCTTCCACTGCAACATTAACGCACTGAACAACCTCCTGGCAAGCAAGCTGAACAGCAATTGACTGATGTGGGATGGAAGTCAAACAGTCTCCCTCCCTCCCTTCCCCTCCCTCTCTCTCTTCACCCATGTGTGGAGCAAGCTGCAAACTGTGGGTGTGGTCACTGACTGTATTTCAGTGAGGGATTTAACCTTGTGCAGTGTGTTTTGAGAACAAAGACATTCAGGAATAGATTACCAAGAACAAGAAACCTGATACGAATGTGGTTAAGTGACAATAATCTCTATATCTCCATCAAAGACCAGGGAGCAACACTATAAATCACTGCCATAAAGAAATTAAAACAGAGCATCATAAAACAATTATCCATAATCTAATATTTGATTATACAATGCATTCTTAATCTAAACCTACAAGCTACTTCAATTAAAAAAACACACAACCACCACCACAGCAGTGTTAACAGGAGAGCCGTTGTTGAAGACACAAAGAGAGGCAAGGCAGGCAGGCAGGGAGAAGAAAAGGAAAAGTTTCCAATCCCAACAAAGCCAGCATAGTCTCCAGCAGCCCCCTCCCTCCTCTCTGACCTCCCCTCTTTCCTCCCTCACTTCACTCAAGAGGGGAGGAAATGAGGTAAGCACCCTGGCATTCCCGCTCAGCTGAGAGAGCTAAGAGCTCAGGGAGAGGGTGTGAAAGACGGAGGAATGAAGGAAAAAAAAAAGAACCAGTAAATTTTGAGGCATGGAGAAATACATTTCCCTTGGTATTCCTCAAGCCAGAGGGAACAAGCACTCCGTTTCCCCCTGCCATCCATTCATCCACTCAGAGAGAGCCAGGACTCTTCACACCCACACAGGCCAGAGTTCACAACTCTTCAAATAAATTATCAGCCTCTCAGTCAAAGCTCAGGCTCCCCTGAGTTACACACAATCTAAAAAGCAACCCCACCCCAACAGAGACTGACATTCAGAGACTTAACTTTGTATAGTCCAAGTACATGTTTTTCCATTATTCTCCAACTCATCATTTAACAACAACAAGCAAAAAGTCCCTGACTTTCTTGCAACACAGCTTCAGTAGCAGTGTTCTGATACCAGTGTGTTGTCCTTGTAAAAGGTTTCTAGCCGAACTTCATTCCTGACACTTATTTGCACCAGGTTCCTTGGTAGGATGTGGTTATGGCTGTTTCCGAGGGTTGTTTTTCAACCTGACACATTGCATTTACTGTGACTGCCTACACATTCTCTGAGCACACATGTGTGACATCAGGTGTGCCCCTGTGGCTGACACCTGTTTCAGAGATTTCAACAGGACAGGGGGAGCAGGGCAGTCATCAAGGCCCACTAAAAAGTTCAAAACCTCTTCACTCCCACATTTAGGAGCCACCAACATAGGAACCTAAGCTTAAGCATACTACTCTGAGCCTTCAGCCTACATGAAACCATCGGTGTCAAAGGGACTTCCCAAAATCCACTGTAATGTCAAAAAGTTTCAAGAATCCACTGCATCTAGGTACTAGCATCTACTGAGGAATCTCACCACACAGGCAGGGCAGAAACAAGAATGTGCTTCACAATGATGTGCGAATCAGTGGAACATCTGAGCCAAAGGCTGACACCTTTCCAACCTCAGGAATTTCTCTACTAACCCCAAAACCCCAGCAGCTGTCTTTCGGAGATCTTGATGGAAAAGGGAAGACAGAGATATCTGCTGTCAGAACCTTGAGAAATGAAGGAAGGGGGTGAGACATGGAGGGAGCTGGGATGTGTGTGTGTGTGTTGGTCATCAATGACAGCACCCTGATGTGCTAGCCAGGCCACCAGCACCCAACCCCGCAGCTGTGTTTACCTTAGAGGAAGAGAGGGAGGTCACACACACAGGCCCTGACAAACACATACAGAGAACACGGGCCAGGTCGCCATGCTGGGCCAATGACCTTTCCTTGGAAGAACGCACAGGTCTGGACAACAAGCTGCTAAGCACAGGGAGGCCTCTGACACACAGACAGGGGGGACTCTAAGAGGCTGCTCCAGCACTCATAAAATACTCATATCAGTGGTCTAATCAAGATAATTTTAATGCAGGAGTGTCTCCATTCAAAATACATAACACCAGCGCATCCAAAAGGTCTTATATCATACAAAGAGCCTAAAACATGAAAATTCACATCCCTGACTAAACCTGTTACTGGGAGAGAAACGCAATATTATTAAGTTCTTTGATGGTATTTAGGCTCATTTCTCAACCTAAGACCCATACAAGAGAATGTAGGCCGAGCGGCAGGTTCCAAAACACAAAGACCTGAGCGGATAAGTGCTTTTCAGCTATACAAAACAAAACAAACACATACATTTCCTTGATGCCACCAGCCAGAAAGATTCAAAGGGCAACTGCTATGTCTGTCAAAATGCATGACCCTTGTGTTTCAATGATCCCTCAGACACAATGAGTAGGGGTGTAACAAAATATCGATACACATAAGTATCGTGATTTTATGTTTTGTGATACTGTATTGATTCTCAAATACACAAACACAAGATTTTTAATTGATAGTTTACAAGCAAAGATTCACAGCAGTGCTTCATGACTATGCATTTTCTTTTATTAACTACTTGAGAAATTAAAAACCGGCATACATACTACAACAGAATGTGAACCTTACAGGTACAGCAGGGTCTAAAATTACATGTATCTGTGTAT
>OMLF01026950.1:10509-24591 GCA_900302615.1 Holocentrus rufus | reverse complement strand
TATTGTATAGCCAGATTCTAGCCAATACACAGCTCTAGTATTGAGTCTGAACAACTTGTAAAAGCTAAGAGGAAAGACTACAATGGAATGTTGATGGGGAAGTGGGACGTGCTTCCTGCTCTGCTGTACAGCATCCAGTCTATACATTTAATAAAGATAACTGCCAACAGTTAATTTAGACGTATAGACCCACTTTGTGTTCCTGGGAAAGGCCCCTTGGAAACATGTGCAGCAACACTACACAAACATGTCCTGAGAAACTAAAAGTGAGGTCATACCAAAAACACATACACACAATCCTACTTTTTCTGTGAATAAACACATTCACTGTTGTATTAGGCTGGGATTAACTAAGAACTCAATGTGCAAAGCTAGCTGAGCCAGACATTTTTGAATGGTTCATCTGTAGACTGACTATAAAGCCATCTCTCTCTATTCCAGATTTAGGCTAGAGCTGCTTAATGGCAGATAAACCTGCAGCCTCACCTAGTAAAGGTGAGTCCTTGGTATAGAAATACCCAAGCCCTATTTATAAAGCACATACAAGCCCTGTTGAGGGTGGTCTAACGACCAAGAGAGACAATAGAAATTTATTTTGAATGAATGTTACTGCATCATCCGGCTTAACATCAATGGAAACAATATTTCCTATCGTTCTCCTGTTGCTTACAGTTCACTGTGTTATCTGCTACTAACTCGCATCCATGCAGCAGGGAATATTTCTCATTAAGTATGATATTAAATGTGCTTTTTACCAACACTGAGTGATCGTCATCTGCATCTCAAATGGCATAGTGTCAAAAGGTTGAGGCTACCTGAAAAATCTTTATGTGATATAAAGAATACAGCTATCGTCTGATAAAGTCCAGAGTCGCGTAAGTTACTACACTGGAAAAATGAGCAAAGCATCGATAACCAACCAACATCACTCCAATCTCTATAATCTTGATACAAAGACTCATCTCTTACGAGGAAGATGATACTGTTATCGGCAGTTGTCTGTCTTGTCATGACGTTCATTAGCAGATCGGTCCTATTGCCTACACACACGCCGCTATCACTTTCCTAAGGTTGGATGAAGACTCAATTGGAAGTGGTTAATTTCGCTACTGTCTTTAACTGTTAACAAAGATAAATCTAGCGAGCGTAAATAGGTAACAAACAGGTAACAAGCTGATGTCGTTCTGGAGGTAGTCCTAACGCTAAGATTAAACGCAATGTTATGTTTTCAGTCTCAGCTATAAACTGGCTAGGGTTCTATTCGACCTATAGGCTGTTTGCTACATGTTAGTTGGGAATATTGAGGTTAACGTTAGTTCACACCCACTGTAAATGATACATGCTTGGCACAGATTACGAGACAAAAACAGGGCTACTGATATCAGAAACACTGGATCATTTCCACAAGGTCCCAGTTTGCCTTATTGACGGTCATCAGAGTGCTAGTCAGCTAACGTTAGCAAAGCCAGCAAGCGTTAGCAACTGGCTAGCTATGTTAGCTAGCAAGAAACGATGAGAACGTACCGTCTGTTGCTAGTGACACTTGTTTTGGACGGCAGCACAAAAAACCGCTTTCCTTTCCCAAAACGACGTCGATAAATCCGCAATGCTGCTGCAGTATTGTGAGTTACTTATTTTCCTCGGCCGTCGGTCTCAGAGACTCTGGTCGGTCCCACCTATCCGTTCCGTTTTAAACGACAACAGCTCCTTCGGGGCTCTCTCTGTTGTTCGCTGTTCTCGTTCTAGCTCCGAAATTCAAATGCCATCGCGAGATCTCGTCAAAAGTTCTGTCCAAGGTTCATGTCTGCACCAAAGTTTACATTTGGTCACAGAACGTTCCTCGCATTTTACATGGAATCACCCATGATGTAATGGGAGGTAAACCCACATGCATTTGGGTAACCTCGTAACCACCTTCCCTGGCTCCCACTGAATGGTAGAATAGATTTTAAAATGGTATGACCTTTTCATACAGCACTAAATGTCCGTGCCCCCAACTTAAATGGGGGACGTGCTTGTCACTTCAGAAACAAAAGAAATCCTCGGGTCATCAGGGGCGTGTTTAAATCCTCCGGGCAAGCACTACAAGGGAAAGAGGCTGCATTTAGTTGCTCTGCACCCAGAAACAGAGATGTGACCCAACACAATATTTCAAGAGGAGAAAAAAAAACTTTAATGCTGTTTGAATCGTGATCATCCAATGAAAGTCAGTTTTCCCACCTTTATTTACCACTGCATAACTGGATAGATGCATACTGGATTGCAACTAACAAAAGGTTCTTGTCATTGGCCTTGCTGTGTGTGTAATAACTGGATATGTACTAACTTTTTTTTCTCTTAGTATGAGGGCAAACTGTTGTGCGATTACTATTGTGCCACAAACATTTATGTTGGCCAACTATTGTACAAGACATATTACAGTTTACAGATTACAGTGTGGTGTAACAGAGACGGAATTGTTAGATATCCTTTGCGATATTTAAGGGCATGTAACATGTGAGGGCATCCTCAAGCTTTAGGCTACAAGTCCACACAATTCTCTGTGAAGAGCAACTGGTTATACACCCATAAATATCCATTATCCCTAACCAAACAGCTGCTGTTATAAATTCATGAATAGATTCTGTTTTTTAGCCTGAGATCAAAAATTGTTGAATCTCCCAAAATGAAGATTTATTTATTTATTTAACGGATGATGTAGCGTAAATATATGCAAATAGTCACAGGGGATGTGAAATATTAAAAAAAATAACAGATTAGTCTTGATTATAATCCCAAAGATCAAGAAAACGTCATAGGAGTAGCAGTGCAACTGTCATCATTTATGTCTTTCATAGGCCCGATACTGTGTACATCACATGAATAAAGTTTTTCCCCTCAAGTTTGCTTTTGTCCCACACAGACATTAATACATCAGAAATGTAAATTGTGTAGATGAACTGGCAGACACAGCAGCCCCAGACGTCAGATCTAATCCCAGCTAGAGAGGATTACATGGTGGCTCTCTGTGTTTATCATTATCTAAAGAGACACAAGAGGAAGTGACGAGTGAGGTAGTGGATTTTTACAGCTCTGATTATTGCCTGTCACATGTTCACCGACATTTCTGAAACGGGTTGTTTACTTACATAAAATTCTCTATAAATGTTCGTTAAAAAAATAAAAATAAAAAAAGGAAAGCAGAGCAGACCCAAATTAACAGGCAGAATCAGACTGGAGAAATCATGTGATTGCAGGAATCTAGGCTAAACTGAGGCGTTTTCAATAGATGCAGGTCACTGTGTGTGTCTTGACAAATTCAAGTATGTTCACACAGAAATTCAACACCACACATGGCCTAATAAACAAGCTACAGAGAGCATTCACATGAGCAAAAGCCCGAGATGAAAGAGCATGAGAACCAAGACAAAGAATCCTCTGAGAACAGCAGAATGCACATAGCTATAAACCTATCAAACTACAGGGATGAAAGATATTTATTCAAAATCCTCTTTCAGTGAACCATAAACACATATGGGCGTACATCATGAGAGTAAAAGCTAGATAATCCCATGAAATCCCAGCAGAAAGTTGCTTTGGGTTGGACACATACCGTGTGGACTTTTGGACTGTGATCACGGTCTGGTCCAGCTTAAACAAGGGAGGGGAAGGGGGGGTTCTGCAGACAGGGAGTGTTTGTGTTGGAGTGTTGGGGGAGACACTATAAAAGTTGGACGCCAAGGCTTACAAAGCAGGACAGTCCCGTTTTCTTCGCAGGTTTGACCGGCTGAGGGAGGAGGGGTCGACGTGGACACAGTCTGGTACAGCTGAAGGGGGTTGGAGAGGGTCATCTTGCGCATACCGTAGACTAGTGGCTTGTTTCACAGCGACCTGCTTTCTGAAGGCCTGGACCAGGCACGTTGATATGCAATGGGTATTCCTTTTGTTTTGTTTTTGTGTGCGTGGAAACAAAAGTAACCACAGAAGGAAGAAGATACCGCAGTAGAAACACTGAATCAATGCAGATCCTCCTTATCTGAAAATAGGCAAGTGGTGACAAAGTGGTGAAGAGGACAAAGAACACCCTCGTGAAAGCTCAAGTTCTGGGAAACTTCACATTATCCCCATACTAACTTGGCGTGCTCCCGCATCCTTGCAACACACTCACCCATTCTGTTCGACTGGAGGGAGTATCTTTGTTTTAAGGAGGGGAGATGAAATGGGATTTTTCACCTTTCATCGCTATTTTAAGTGCCGTTTAATGCCGTTCCTTGTATAGGGGACTGGGCACAGCATTTCCTTTTTTTCTTTTTGTGTGCGGCGATGGTCCTCTTAGGTTTCGGTCTCGAACGCTTTAGGTTTCAAATACTTTCTATGACCGAGGCAGATGAGGTATAAAATCCTGATTTGTTCAATTAGTTTATATCTTTATACAGTATCACACACCGCAGTAAAAATGTAATCTTTGCTCAACAGCTATGATCAGTGGTCAGTTACTTATGCAAAGCTGCCCCACCTCATGTTAATGATCATCTATGCGCACACAATAGGCCAATGTTTTACCCTGACTCATCAGTCCATAGTACCATTTTTATCAGGGTGGATATTATCATAGAAGTCAATATACAGCCTACACCACTATATTGTTACAAATCATGTGAGGCCTAACCGGTATATTAGAACTGTGCGTATAAAAGGAGTAGATAGTAAATTTATTCTCATTGACCAGGTATCAGTTTGCAGTTCATGCACCACTACCACCCCGACAAAATGGTAGTGTCAGATAAATTTCATTGAACTATAGCGACACCTGGTGATAGACTGCAACAGATACTCTGTCCGACGTGCTGGAGGGGTATGACTACAACACATGAGCATGGGATAGAGTATGAAAAGCATTAAGGACAAGAGCCTCTAAATGGAAACAAATAACTTGTGAACTGAAACAGTAACACCCCAGTGTAAAAAAACAGTTGTGATCCTATAATCTCATAGAAATTGACAGACAGGTGAGCCCCCTTCAGTATAAACAGGACAATTATGTCTACATACAGATACATAAATCATTTGGTGTCATTTTAGGCATAACACTATCAGTGCATGTAGATGGGAATACAAGCGGACAGGAACACCATTGGGTTATGGAACAGAAGAGGCATAAGTATTGTTCGAGAATTTATTAACAGCCAGTAGTTTACGATACAAATTACTTTTCAAAATGCTCAGCCATCACCTTCCTGTACACAAATGATATTCTGAGCACTGACACAGTAAAATGACATAAAACAGGAATGCATTCATCAAATGTATCATCTCAATTTTCTATATTTTTCTATTTTTTTTAAACAAACTTTTGCTTTTTATGATCAAGGTCTAGTCAAACCATCCCTAGACCTGGCAGAGTCAATTGTTTTCATCTCTTTTTTAAGAAATAATTTATCATTTTGCAATGTTTTCAGAGTTTTAGGTTTTTCAATGTTTAAATTTTTTTTTCTATCTTTTTCCATCGGTGAAGCAGGTTTCAAAATGCTCAATCTGTAAGAAAAAAGAATTGAAAGCAATTTAACTGGAGTAAATTATCCAAACAAAAATAAAAATCAAAAGGCCGTTGCTCATTTCACTCATAACGATATCAGTGACTCACTTTACACAGTAAAGCCAAGTAAGATCCTGTTCTTACCTTCTTAGACGCTAGGAACTCCAGCAGGGGTGGTGGACTTCTGAGCAGCCTCTTTGGCCTGGTGGGCCTGAAGCACAGCAACAGCCTCATCCACCTAAAACAAACACTGGGTTAACCACTGCAAAGGCATTGTCCCCATTAAAACTGCATGCCAAGCACAATGAGCTACACACAATTAATCCACTGAGTCATTATGCCTTGTGACAAAGCTGTACGGCACCATGACTCATTTAAATAAAGAAGAGGAACATCATGTACAATGAACAATGTAACTCAATACAGACAATACAGTTTTAGGTAGGGGTGGGCGATCTTCACATATCACTTTGTTTTTAAACACAATCACGATCAGAATTGCGATCTTTCTTTTGAAATTTTGAAATGGATTGGTCAAGAATAGCCAGACTCAAACAAGACTTACCTATTTGTACGACTTATATATTTGCACCGAACTTGACATAAACTTTATTTGAAATATTGAAGTTGTAATCAGCAGTCAATAGATAACCATTAAAAAGCAAATTTTTCAAGTACTCAGAACTCAAATAGAAAACACTGTACTGGTAAAATGTAAACCAAAAACAGCGTAGTAAAATGTAAACACTAAAGTGCAATGGAGGGGAATGGACGAATCAGAGAAATATTTGTGACCTGGCAGATCATATTGTACATCTAAAGTGTGCATCAGTTTCTTAAATCCCACGTTGTCCACAGCTCTGAACGGCACCATATCCATTGCTAGATAGAATGTGACCACCTCACCACTTTCCAACATCATCATAATCATATTTTTTCAACTGCTCTAATGTGTCGTCAGCGATAACGGTTTATGCTTGGGGACCTCATGAGATGCAGAGGAGTGGTGTCGTAGCGACCTGAGTAAAACACTCTCCTTATGTTCCTTCTTCTAAGGTGGCTGAATAAATTGGTCATATTAGCCCTGGAAGCGCAGACAGTTGCCAGACAAACTTTACTTACATTGAAATGTTTTCAAAATACGTCATGCATTAAATACGTCATGCACTATGAGACACATGATAAAGACTTGTCCAATCAGTGCAGCCATCTAGTAGGCAATCTTTCTTTTGGTTTGTGAATGTAGTGTGGATCCACGTTATCAAAGTTGAATATGAAGTTTGGAAACATTAGGACATAAAAGGTCACGATCTCTATGATTTGCTTGAAAAGTAGATCATGACGTCTTCAAGATTGATCATGATAGAAAATCGCCAGATCGCCCACCCCTAGGTCTAGGCATATGTCATATATATATACATCATAAATATATCTTTTTTGTATCCAGAGACAAGCAGTCATTATTTGTAATACTGGCCAATAACTGACCTTGGAGCGCAGTGACTCAGGTGACTCCAACATGTGGAGAAGCTCTGAGTTGTCAATCTCCAGCAGCATACCGGTGATCTTGCCTGCAAGGCTGGGGTGCATGTTCTGGATCAGGGGGAACAGACGCTCACCTGAAAGGAGAAGAGCAGGAGACTATCAGTATTAACAACTGGGCTCTGAAAACACTGCTTAGTCCAACACTGAAATTAGTAAAGAAAGAACTTGGTGACGTGGGCACAACACTAGATCACAGAAACATGTTTCTATTCAGTTTAGCTCCTCACACATGGACTTACGACCACATTCGGCAAAGTCACTACAAGGGAATATTTTAAGTAGATAATGAACTAACCCAGCATCTGCTTCTGTTCCTGAGGGGGGGCGGCAGCTAGCATGGAGGCAGTCAGGGGCTCCTGTCCTTGGACGTGCACAGCAGGCTATAAGAAAGAAATGTTTCTACTGCATTAGTCAGCTCAAATGACAACCAATGCCTTCCTGCATAATCAATACAAACGGGGATGCAATCCTTATGCATTCATGTAATCAAAAAGATAATTTATACACTGTTTACAGATCTATACACTACGATGAAACTGAATCAGTGGGATTCTTACCTGCTGCATAGTGACCTGTGGCTGTGAGGCCATGTGCTGCTGGGGGTTGCGTACACCAGCGGCATATTTGTACTGTGGCATGGTGCGCACTGGGGCAGCAGTGGCTGAAGCACTGGCAGGGCGCTGACCGAGGGCCTGGGTGGCTGAAGAGACAAAAGGGAGGATGGATTACAATGTATCACAAATACACACATTAAGCAGCAATGCTAGTCAGGCCACTTTTGAATTTGCCTTTTGTGCTGCTAATTCTTGACATTAAGCAACTATCATTCTAAGTCAATATCCAAATGTCAAGTCAGAAAGAAGGGCAAAAGATGTGATACAATGTATTGTGTGCTTTGGCAGCTGTAATACTCACGCATACGCTGTGAAGCCATCATGCGTGGGACCTGGGTGGTGGTGGGACGCATGGTGTTGAAGGTCTGGGGCCTGGGAGCAGAGGGACGCATGGCGTTGGGCATGTTCTGGAAGTCTGGGGGAAGAGGAAACAATGTGAAACATTAACAAACCTTAATGTTGTAGTAGAAACAAATGTTTTCCCATTGAATAGCTGTAGAAAGATGGGGATGCAGTAGAGTACAGTAGAACACTTGGGGGCTCAGTTCCTTGCTCAAGAGTAGGCGAGAGGAAGATGGTTACCAGTTAATTTTTCCAAACTAATCCTGCAGTACAGTATTGCTACATACACAATTCGATACAACAGCAACATAAATAATGTAGTAAACAAATGTAGGCCGGTGTGATATGAATGTAGTTTTTACTTACGTTGAGGTCGCACTCCCTGAGTAGCCCAGCGGGGGCTGGGGCGAAGCTGGGCCAGCTGGTTGGCTGAGTAGTATGCAGCACGGTTCTGGGCCTGATAAGGATGAAGACCAAAAGCTTTGTTTATCACACAGAAAAGCAGTGAAACCTAGTAACAATTTCCTCTAGGACAGCATGTACACATAATGCAGCTTTTCAGTTCCACCCACACTACATCAGCAACTTCATCCAATCTCAGCAGACAATTTTATTGTGAGGTGAGCCCTTCTCTCGCTCAGTCTCACCTGAGGTATAGCAGCCATGAAGTAGCCAGAGGGTGGGGCAGGCTGGTAGGGGTTCAGGACAGGGTTGGGCACAGCACGGACAGTGGCCATCCTCTGCATGTACTGGTTGGTTAGGTGGGCCTGACGCTCCTCCTTGCGCTGGGCTAGGGCCACATACAGTGGTTTTGTAGCAACAATACGCCCATTCATCTCTGTGACAGCTTTGGTAGCCTCTTCTGGGGAGGAGAAGCAGACGAAGCCAAAGCCTTTGCTGCGGCCGCCCTCCATCATCACCTAGTGGAGTAGAAATTGATTCTCACTCATTCAGATTGTCTTACATCTATGAACTTGTCAAAAACATCAAGCCACTTGAAAATTAGAATTTAAGGGGGACAGGTAATGCAGCCTTTACCTTAGCACTTGTTATGGTTCCAAAGGGAGAGAATTCTTTACGCAGACGCTCATCATCCAAGCCATCATCCAGGTTTTTTACATACAAATTGACACCCTGTGAGGTGAAAAGGGACAGCAAGAGATTGTAATGTTTTCACACTCTGATGCATCTATGACAACTCAACAACAGTCAAGACCAACATTTTGTTAACTACTTGGTAAGACTGAGTAGAGAACCAACCAACCTGGTATCTGGTCATGCGATCCTGTTTCATCTGCTCAAACTTGCGCTTCAGCTCGTTCTGACGCTCCCCTTTCTTCTGTGCACGGCCCACATAAACCTGCCTGCCATTTAGCTCTTTGCCGTTCATGTCATCCACAGCCTGCAAAGACATACAGTCCACTGAAAACGTTTTCAGAATATAAACATAACATATACTCTTACCTTCTGCCAGTCACTGGCACAAGTACAAGATATGTTAAGTGGACATTTTCAGTTCCCAAATCTCATGGGAAAGATTTCTTCAATTTCCCACATCTAGGAAAAGAACACGAGGTCTCACTAACCTTCTGTGCATCCTCATGCCTCTCAAAGCTGACAAAGCCAAATCCCTTGGATTTGCCACTGTCGTCAGTCATAACACGGATACTGAGGGCAGGCCCTAGAATAGACAATCTCCGATCAACATCTCAATTCAATCTGACAATGCACTGGTGGAAAAATACAGTTTCATAAAATATTACTAGCCTCGTGACACTGTGTAAACCTACATCTTGCAGTCAGGTATGTCTGGTGTTTTAGTTAAAACTGAAACATTGATATTCTCTCACCATATTTCCCAAACATCTCCTTCAACTTCTCGTCATCCATGTCCTCTCCAAAGTTCTTGATGTAAACGTTTGTGAACTCTCTTGCACGGGCACCAAGCTCAGCCTCTCTCTCTTTCCTTGATTTGAAGCGTCCAACAAACCTGTTGCATAAACCACAAAAGTCTGAAGTTATTCGAACGAATAAGGTTTGCTAAATTGAAAGGCTGTTTGTGATTAAGCAGATCACATTTGGTGCACTACAATAGGAATATGGGCTGAATATAAAGTCTCCTGGGTATATTTACTGTATTGACTTTATGAGAGAACATGCGCTTATATGATGCTAGGAGATGTATTTGAACCCTGGTTTGGGGCCCAATGTCCTTTGATGTTTGTCCTCATTCAAGTTGTAAACAATCCAAAAGAGCACATAAATACAATTTAGGGGACAGGCAGTTGAGTTAGTCAACAAGATGCAGTTTCACACCCTGCAAAATTTCCTTTGATCACATGTAAGTAACAATGCTGTTAATCAAGTTGGCTCATCAATGTATTCGTAGATTCAAGACGGTAATCATAGACAGACTTACACTTTTCTGTCATTGAGCAACATGCCATTCATTTTCTCAATGGCACGTTCAGCAGCCTCGTGGGTCTCAAAGTGCACAAAGCCGTAACCCTTTGAGCCATTTTCATCACAAACCACCTTGGAAAAAGGATATTGAGCATATAAGCAACAATCTCAAAACCTCATGCAACTCAACAACCTATATTACACACATACAAACATTATATTTCACACCAGTGCAATGTTGGGACATGCAGTGCAGTTGAGCACTCAAACACAGAGGCGCACACACAGGTAGGAGGTGCATCTCCAAATCTACCTTGCAGGAGAGGATGTTTCCAAAGGCAGAGAAGGTGTCATAGAGAGCCTTGTTATCAATGGACTTGTCCAGGTTCTTGATGAAGATGTTACCCACTCCACTCTTCCTGAGTGAGGGGTCACGCTGGGACCACATGATGCGGAGAGGTCTGCCTTTGATAACGTCGAAGTTCATGGTGTCTAACGCTCGCTCAGCTGTGAAACAGACCACAAGGAATCTAAACTTAAAATGAAAATCAAAGTTCATACAACTAGTTTGTGCTGAGCCTCGGGCAGTTGAGTTTGGCAATGAGTGTTTTTTTTTTAAGCAGACTTGATCAACAAGATCCTATTCAGTTTAAAGGCATGTATGGAATGCAGCCAACCCCGTGTGATATTCGGTATTCTCATCTCAAAGTGAAAGTCTCACGAAACGTTAAATTCTAAGTTACCTACACATAATCTACTTAAACAACATTGTACATCGTAACGGATCAGCAATAGTGTGCTGATACTTGCAGCATGCTATCTAACGTTACAGATACAAAATGGAGTCAGATCGTGTGCTGCATTTTCCGGTGCATGACTGTCGTAGCTAAAGTCCGTCGAAGTAAACCTACCGTCAGCAGGCTGCTGGAAGTTGACATAGGCATAGCCGAGGGATCGACGGGTGATCATGTCCCTGCATACTCTGATGGAGAGAATAGGCCCGGCCGGGCTGAATTTCTCGTAGAGCATGGCCTCGGTCACGTCTTGGTGCAGGTCCCCCACGTAGAGCGAGGCCATGGGGTAACTGGGCGCGCTGGGATTCATGTCTGACGACGCGTGTTCTCAGGCGATACAGCACGAGTGATAAGATATTGGGTAAAAGAGCTGGATATCAAATTGGCAACTGTCGTGCTAGAACAGCCGTCGGTATAGATTAACCTGCTTTATCAATTTCTTCAAATTCCGAAAACGAAACCGCTCACCGAAATACTCGATAGCTTAGCAACGTGGACTAGTTAGCTTGATTAGCGAAATGTCGGAACGTGGCCTAACTGAAATAGCTCGCTTAATTTCACCACTCTTAATCTGTATTACTACAAAGCCAATTAACAAGCGAGGTTGTCGGCAATACACAAAGCCAATGTTATTAAGTATAATAAAATGGAATGATAAAGCCCTTCAAAGGGAAAAGCTATGGCTAACAATATGACTGGCTAACGTTAATCGCCCACGCTTCCAACAATGATGCTAACTGATTAGCTTGCTAACGTTCTTCTCGTTGCGTCTTTCGTTTTTTCAGTTTAGAGTCTTCTTCGCGTTGCTAGAGTTTGCAAATCAAATCCTGCTTCACCGATTTTTTTCTTATAAAAATATGTCTGCGTGTGTACTCTAGCTTTTGGTTTGTTTCATAATAATAAAATGTGTGCCGAGACTAGCTCCGGAGCACACCCTACGCAGACGGATTACAGGAATGAAAGGAAGGTCGGTGAGTGGACGTTTCCCGAGTGCAGTCGAAACCAACGGCACGTTCATCCGAATATGACGTAACGATTCTCGCGAGATCTTCCGGAGATTTTTGGTAGATGAATTACACTTTATATTTATTCATTCACATCAGCAAGATTGCAGCCGCGTGTGTATAAAAGCAACCTTGCTTTCTAATTAACGATTGATGCTCTAATAAACCATCGTAAGTCTGCATTCATATATTAATACCTACATTTAGCGTCAGTGGTGTTACTAGGGTGCCATGGCTTCCAACAGGGTGTAGCCATATACAGTCTATGGGTGTAGCATACAGCGTAGCCAGTCACAATGGGGACCATGTCGGAGGGGTTGATTATGTTGACAACATTGTCAAATTATTCTTTAACACTCGAAAAACATTAACTTGTCAAATTCCTCTATGTCAGCTTTTCAAAAACTTGATTACTTGTTAAGTTACCAGAGGAAAGTGAAATAAATAAATAAACATTTTGAGATAATGTTGTAAAATGTCTTCGAGGATAGTTTTGCCACTGCTCTATCTTTTGACCACCAGCAGGTGGGTGCAAAGAGCAGGAAATGAAGATTATGGTACAGATATTTCTGAGGGTTTACCAAAGGTCAGGCATTTGCCCTGTTCAAAGAGCCAGACGCTGAATCCCTCTTAGCTTCAGGCCTGCCATTATGTAACTCACTCTGACCTGTGATCTCCCTGTGGATGGATGGGGAGGGGAGGGGGGGTTTCTCCACACGCATTAAAAATATGCCTAAAACATTCATAATAATGAATTCTAATATCCTATTTTTGTGCCAATGCAGAAAAAGTGAGTGTTAATGTTGCACTTGCTTCTGCATGAGTCGCATTACATACACAATATTTAATGTGATACAAGAGCTGAAACATTCTGCATTGCCTCTTTTAGGGTGTCCTTGCCCTTTAATACACAAGCCTTTCCAGCCCAATCTCACCATCTGATGACGTTATCCAACCTTCAGACAGATAAGAGTAACAATGGGGCTGACACACTCCCCTGGTCCATGAGAGAAGTTTGACAACATTGCCGGGGTTCTGTGCGTGTCAGGCATTCCTCATAGCTTCAAGGGCAGTCCTCTTACAGGGAGGCCGTCATGACTTAAGTCAGAGTGTGGGATTAGGCATGTGAAATGAGGTGGGGAAGGCTGGTGCTGAAACATGACCCTTACAAAGAGTAGCACCTATTTGACACATTGGTTTTGAGTAGTAAGGTTTTGTCTATATTCCAGCAACACGGATTTACTTCAGTCTGTAAGTTCACTTTGATTGATGGACCAAGATGATGCTATGGGCCTTATTTATAACATATGCTAATTGTCCAATTATTGATCATGCATTTAAAAGGAGGGAAAATGTCTATCTATACTGTATATCAATTAAATCAAGGTGGAAAATGGACAGGAAGGGAATAAATGCAATAGTTCACCAAAAGGTTACACTTTTATGTGTCACTGTTGGCTAAATTTGTGCCCAGACTGAATGCAATCTGCTAGGACCTCTGTGGTGGGTTAGTATTTTTTTTTTCTTTTATCCTTCACTAGCAAGGTTTAATAGATGGTACTGCAGCTCAACATTCCTTTGTGGTAGTTTTGCATTGCCCTCCTCCCACGTACTGGACTCATGACAGTGAGACAGACACACCCAGAGAGCTGTGTGGAAGGGGTTGGTTCCAAAAAAAAAAAAAAAGACTCCTCCTTCCTTCTACATTTTGCTTGTGGCGTGGTAGCAGAGCACAGCCTATTTGATCTTGGAACGACAACGAAGGGTCCTCCCTGAGTGTGTCCTACTTCCTGTATGTTTTTTTTCTCCAGTGTTTCCCTTTGTTCCAGTCAGCCCTGCTGTATGATTACCTATTGGATTTTGGA
>OMLF01026950.1:0-10489 GCA_900302615.1 Holocentrus rufus | reverse complement strand
TAAAAAAAAAAAAAAAAAAAAAAAAGATTTCCAAACTTTAATATCTGCAAGGGCTAGGTGTGCTTGTAGAGCAGTTCTTAAATTCATTCGGGAACAGGGAGACCACAAAGAACAAATTTGTATGAAGTAGCTCCAGAAAGACACACTTCAAAGGAACAAAAGGAATCGCTGACCAAGGCAACAAGGGGGTGTTTGCAGTGGAGACTGAATCAAACTGATGTGTAATAGGAGGGAACGAGGACTTTGTGCAGGTTTCTGCCTCCAACTCAGTGTGACTCATTCATTCTTGTCCAGACTGTGATTCATAGAAAAGAGATCAGCTCAGTTAAAATGGTAGTCTGCTTTTCAAACCATGCAGACAAACACGTATCCCCTCTATTAAAGATTACCGTTAGATTAATTTCATTAACTACCCAAAGAAAGGGTCTCAGCAGCAAAACATGACTTGGGGATGATACAACTCCATATATTAAAGGAATAAGCTAGAAAAACAAGGATAATGATCTGATGGGACTAACCCCATCTCAATCAAAGCAGACAACTTGAAACTTTTAAATTATTATTTTTTAATTCCACATACATGAAATTACATATTTCCCTCCAAATAACAGTTATGCTTGGGTGCTCTGTATGAAAATTCCAAAGACATGAACAAAGCTAGCCAGCCCGACAACCTCCCTTACCTCTCCACTAACTATTTCTCAGCCACATGCAATTTAGCCAAGTATCAAAAGAAAAAAGGAAAATCAAAATCAAATAAAAACCTTAATTGGAAAAAAGCAGTAACTAAATCATCAGCACATGGGGAAAATCCTTACTGCTCTGCTCATACAAAACAGCCACAGTAACAAGTTTGTGTGCTCTTTTGTTCTTAAAAGTTTTCTATAAATTGTAATTGATACATAGAAATACAAATGCAGATCACCCGATAAAGAAAATGAAACAAAAAAACAAACAAAAACAAACAAAAAAAAAAAAACAGAATGAAGAGAAACAGAATGTTGAGCAAGTGACAGTAAATGGAATGTAACCTTTCTGTTCTGACAAAACCTTGCCATCTGTCACCAGCCCTCTGATGCTACCTCCGTCTTTACTTCTGCTGTCATCTCTCTGGCTAAGTACGGACTAAAAACCGCTGCCTCCTCAGATACGAGGAGCAGACTCTGATGTTGTGAAACCACAGATGGATCATCAGGTGATGGTGTCAAATCAAGCACAAAACCGTAAATAGCATACACTTACAGTATAACCGTTCTGACTTTAACAACTCAACCAACCGCATGTTGACAAGCTGACAACCTGCTACCTCACCCACCATTGTTACTATTCTAACACCCCTACTGCTCCCACACGCAAAAACAAAAAGATCAGCAGGCAAGCGCCCAACCCCAAACACATCTTCCCCATCTACCCTCACCCACCCTGCCAAACTGTATCTCCCACCTCCAAATGCCAAGTCTAGTCTTCACGTCCCCGTTATCCACAAACACTACAAAACAAGAAATAGTAAACCCATAGAAGTGAGATGACTGGTGGTGAGAGAATTAAAAACGAGAAAGAGATGGAGAGAGAGAGCTGGATGATGATGATGAGGTGGTCTCAGTGTTGATGATAAAGATGAAGATGAGCCAGGACAATGACAGGCAGACAGGGATCACTTGGGGGCTTGGTCTCAATCTCTGCACTCCTCTTGCTCGTCGCAGTCGGCCTGGTTGTCAGAGGTCCACAGCTGAGGAAAGGAGGGAGGAAGAGGAGGAAGAAGAGAGGCAAAAGAGGCGGGGGGGGGGGGGGGTACTCCCATTAACAACTACTTCTGTCACCAGAATGTTGCATCTGTATGAGCCACTGTTCAAAATGTCTCGATATGAATATTCATAGTTCATTATCAGGGTATGTACTGTCTGAGAGAAGTTTATCTATACTGGTTTCAGTGGAGACATTTAGCACCGCACACCTTACTTAAATGGCTTATTGGCACCACCAAAAACTTTTTTAAAAGGAAAACATTTACAGAATACACAGCATTCTACAAATTGTGTGCGACAATCTCAATTGTTGTGTCAACAAATCTGTCCGTGCTGATCCTGTTAGTGCAATTGCATTAGGAAAAGCACTTTCAGACAAACTTACTGTCAAGTTATCTCTCAGTAGCTGCATGATCAGCGTACTGTCTTTGTATGAATCTTCGCTCAATTGGTCGAGCTCTGCAATGGCATCATCAAAAGCCTGTGGGATTGAAGACAAATTAGAAAAGCGATGGTCTTTGGGGGGAAAAAAACTGTCCAGAAAGAACTAAACAGAAGCTGATGTGATTTGGCAGGGAGGTGTTCCAGGTGAGTTCGTGTTTGCATGTTTGATTTTGTTTGACTGTGTGAGTGTAACTACAGCTGCATGTTCAAAAAGTCATAAAAAAAGTAAAGGAAAAATTGAGACTGGAGAGAATGCTTGTTTGGGCTTAGCAAGTCCAGTTATATTTCTAAAGTTACATTACATATAGCAGTGCAATGTCCTCATGGCCACAGCTACATGTGTGTCGTGTACTTACTGATTTGGCCAGTTTGCAGGCTTCTTCAGGGTTGTTGCAGATCTCATAGTGGAAGACAGAGAAATTGAGGGCAAGGCCAAGACGGATGGGATGCGTGGGTGGCATTTTTTCTTTGCTGATTTCAAAGGCTTTTCCATAGGCCATCTTTGAAGACTCCTGGCTGCCTGGGGGACAAAACATAATAGCTGTGTAACGTACCCTTTACAATAGACAGCTTTTTGTCTGTATGTATGTCAGAGAGAGAGAGAGAGAGAGAGAGAGAGAGAGATTTTCTAGAATCCAATAGTTTCATACAATGTACAAGACGTCAAACCAGGAAAAAATGTACAGTGGGCTGAGAAAAAAGAAAAGGAGAAAAAAAACATGCCACAGCCAGGATGTTTCACTGAGAAATGCTGCAGGTCCTTCTACAATCATACAGTAATACCGACCATTGGCCTTTGCCTTGGAAACATGTTTGCAAGAACAGACTTAACACTCAAGTAACAGTAGCCTTCAAAAACAACAACTCTTAAAACAAACTGAAAGTTGCTAGGGAGCAAATTACATTCCTCTTCAATACTGTTGTTTTATTGCTGAGGATCAGCCTCTGTTGAACAGTGGAGGCAGGCATTTATTCACTTGGTGGAGACTGTGTGGGAGTGAACAAATACAGATTTTCCCTTACATATTAAATGAATGGCCAGTAACTACAACAGCATGAAGCATGATTTAAGTCAAGAAATAATTGTGACTGAGTTTCAAAGCAGCTGGCATTTGTCAGTTGGGAGTAAGGATAGTTTCTGTTAGCCAGGAGACCAGACCTTTTCCTCTCTGTAGATGAATACAATGGGTGGTCTGTCTGTCTGCCTAACAAAAGGGAACTAAGTTTTGTGTTACTTCCCCTGTTCCCACATTACACTAACTGGCCCAACTGCTTCCCTGATCTCTGCCATCTCATTCCTCAGAGGAGACAGACAGAGGCCATGACAATCTGCTAGATGACATCGTCATTCTAGTGTTTGATATTTCAGGCAGTCAAAGTGTTGAGTCTATTTCTGTCAGGTGTCCGACATGTTGCTTATTAATGAGCTTGACTTGTGTGATTAATAAAAAATGATGTCTACCAATGACTTTCAAATGTTGACTTGCTGCCCATCACTAGCATATTGTGACTACCTTTCAAAAACTTTCCCTAACACCTTGTGGTGATGTGGTGGTGATACACTGATGACTAATACTGTGGATATGTGAAGGGCCACACCTCTGAGGCTGGCGGGGGTTGAATGCATAATCGACTCAATTCTTTGGGCAGAAAGTGGTCAATCACTGCAGAAGTTATGCGTTATGTGTCTGTTCCACTGATTGAGCTGATGTATCCTCTTACAGTATATTGAGAGGACATGGGATCAGAATAGTGGTTTAAAGACCTTTTTTAAACCTAGAAACCTTAAGACAGTTGAAACAGATCAAAAGCATAAAAAAGTCAAGCAGCTAAATGAGGCAGCTGCCGTTTTCACAATCATACTATCTAGTCTCATTCATCCATTTTTTATTCATTCTTTAATTCAGGAGGAGACACAAGTCACCTCCCACAGATAGGAGATGGACAGACAGGAAGAAGAAAGAGGCAGGCCGTCCACCATTTGCTGCTTCACTCTGCTGGGTATATATGATTAAAGCCCCCATCCAGTGATTTTTCAAAACTCTTCCTGAAACAGTTCAGTGATTATCTCTACCAAAGACAGTCTAACAAAATGAGTCTCATCTGTCCAACAGGTGTAACCAAACCCCTTCCAGTGATTTCTAACACATCTTGCAACTAAATCAGTGGGTGCGCCACTGAGCAGTGACAGTGGAGTAACCCGCTGAAATTAAGTAGAAATCAGCAGCACAAACACACGTCAAAGACCACTTCTCACCAGCAAATATCACTTCTGACTGACAGGTAGCACTTAAAATGATGATGCCATTGCCACAGTGGTATGGCACAATGTGGTACTGCAAAGAAATTGCAATTGCATATATTGATCTATGATCATGCACTGAATACAAAGAAGGGCCGGCCTACTGGCAGAGGTACCACTCAGGTACTGACAAATATAAATATATATGTAGTGCAACTGTATTAGAAAAACTGTAGAATATACATAATATAAGATTAGGCCTAACCAGTAACCTCAGTGGTAATTGTACACTGTACAAACAGGATGCAAAGTGGTGTTGATGGACCAGCATCAAGTGCTGGTGCAGAGTAGTCCTGAAACATCCATTGCAGGAGCAGAGAGGTGTTGTCCAGGTGACTTGTTTGTCTGTGATGTGGGAATATTCCTGCCTGCGTGTGTGTGTGTGTGTGAGAAAGGAGGGGATCCAGCATGGCGTGGCAGACTGGCTCTCCTCAGTCTCTGCAGGAGGTGGAGGTGTTGCTGTGCCCTCTAGGCTGCATGGTTAGTTTGAGACCAGGTGAGGTCGTCAGAGATATGCAAACTTGGTTACACTTGGTGCTCTTGAGCCTCTTCACTGTGGCGCAATTGATGAGCAATGAAGTGCAAATGTAGCCAACAGCAATCATTTCTTTTGTTTTGTCTACATTGAGAGATAGATTGTTGTCATTCCACCAGCTCACCAGTTGTTCTACTTCATCTCCATGTGATATTTCATCATTGCTGCTGCTGATGGCCACCACTGTTGCATCATCAGCAAACTTGATGATTTTGTTGGATTCGAACTTGATAGAACAGTCGCGAGTAAGCATTGTAAACAGCAGTGGGCTGAGCACATAGCCCTGGGGAGCACCCGTGTTTAGTGTGATGGTACCTGATGTTCTGCCACTGATGTGTACTGTCTGCGGTCTCTCTGTCAAAAAGTCCTGAATGCAATTGAGCTTGCAACTCAAACTGAGTTGAGGCCCAGCAGGGAAAAGTTTTCCTACCAGCTTCCGGGGGATGATTGTGTTAAATGCTGAACTGAAGTCAATGAACAACAGTCTGTTACGTAAGTGCCCTTAATGTTGAGGTGAGACAGGACTGAGTGCATTGTTTAGGAAATGGCGTTATCAGTGAAGTGGTTGGGACAATATGCAAACTGGAGACAGTCCAATGAGGTAGAGAGGATGGATTTGACGTGTCTCGTGACTACCCCACGAGAAGCACTTCATTATGGTAGGAGTTAGTGCTACAGGGCTGTTGTCACTGACACACATTACAGCCAACTCTTTTGGCACCGGGATGATGGTGGTCTTTTTAAAGCCTGCAGGGACGACAGCCTGGCTCAGGGAGATGCTGAATATGTCTGTGAGGACATCTGCCAGGTGGTTAGCACCATCCCTGAGCACACGCCCAGGTATGTTGTCTGGGCCTGCTGCTTTGCGTGGGTTGACCCTGGGTAGGGTCCTACTCACGCCAGCTTAGTCCAGACAGAGTACCTGCTCCTTGGGGGGAGGATGGGGTCTTACATGCCAGTATGTCATTTAGAGCTTCAAACCGCCCATAGAAGTCATTAAGTGTGTCAGGGCAGTGGGTGTCACTGTTGTTGGCCTGCAGTGAGGTCTTGTAGTCTGTTAAGGACTGGATGACATGCCACATGCCCTCAGTGTCCCTGGTATCACAGAAGTGGTTTTGAATCTTTGTGCATACTGGTGTTTTGGTTCCCCGATGGCACGGGAAAGCTCTGCCCTTACTGACCGGAGAACCACTCTATCCCCCAATCTGAATGCAGTGTCTGGTGCTCTCAGCAGGGCACAGACTTCAGCCGTCAGCCACGGCTTCTGGTTGGTGCATGTGGTGATGGGCTTCACAACAGTAACATCCTCAATGCACTTCTCTCTGTATCCAGAGTATCACAGAGTCTGTGTATTCCTCTACATGTGTGCTGGCCATATGTAGCTGCCTCCCTGAACATGGTCCGGTCCGTGCTCACAAAGCAGTCCTGCAAGACTGAGGTGGCTTCTTCCTGACAGATTCTGATGGTCCTGTGCGCCTGTGCGTATCAGCAGTGGTCTATATGTTGGGAGTAATAGATAGGTGGTCTGAGTAGCCAATGTGAGGGCAGAGAATTGCCTTGTATGCCTCGCAAATGATGGTGTACACTAAGTCCAGCATACTATCCCCCTTTGTGGCAAAGTTCACATGCTGGTAGAACTTGGGCAGGACAGTGTTTAAGTGGGTATGGAAGAAGTCCCTGGGGACAATGAGGAAACCAATTGGGTGGGTTGTTTGTTGCTCACTGATGGCAGCGTAGAGCTTGAACAGCACCTCATTAGCATTAGCGCTGGGGGGAAGGTACAACGCCACCACAATAATAGCAGTGAATTCCCTCGGCAAATAAGACGGCATGCACTTCACCACTAAAAGCTCTAGCTGTGGTGAACAGTGGGTTGCAAACACAGAACTCAAATCAATGTTTCAGAGTGGTTAGAGCAGCAGCCATTTTTAGGTGTACTGTTGCCATGGTGCCACTGGTCTAACTTTTTGCTTGTGACAAGGTGCCAACTCTCTGAGGCAAGAAGTTTTACAGTAAGGACCAAGTTGCTGCTGTCTTTTTTAAGAAGGTTAGATCAAAAGTTTGGACATCTCACAGGTGAGCAGAAGTGGTTATAGCTGCTTATCGTTATAGTTGAGTCAATCTCACTTTCATCCAATATGTTAGCCATTAAAGTTGACACTTTTCTTCTCCACTACTCAACTACACTACCACAGTTTGTAGCAATAAGGAGTTGTATTCTGACTAGCTAGTTTTGCTAGTTAGTTTGCCTTATTACAATTTTTTTAGTCATTTCTGCAGTAGGCTACAGCCATAGCAGAACATATCAGGACAGTTCTCAAGTGTGAGACTTCATAGCCCTACTGACTTGCACTGTAGCCATAGCAACTAACCACAATCTCCATTTTGTTATGTACCAGCCAAATGACCATGGTCAGCAGTGCAATGACCATTCTATCTATTTAAGTTCTGTGGTTGCAACTACCGTAGTATTCACACACCAGTCACCATTTATATAAACTCATAGCCCACCACCGCGGGTCTTACAGCATTTTCTTCGATCCTCATATGCACATTGCTCGTTGATGTCGTCTTTTCTGGGCATGTCTGGACCTGTAGCGTCGTCTGTTGGATTTGTCATAAACATCAGAACTGTGCAGCTACGCAAAATCTGAGCATGTGACTGGCTGACAGTGTGTCTTGCTTGGGCGAGCCGCCATTTTTAGCATTTCAAAATTTCCCCATTGTACAGTACACAGAGAGTGCACGGTCTCCTTATTATAGACCAACATCTCTGGTTATACGTGTATAACAGACATTACAACAAGCATTAATACACAAACTGGCACCGTTAGCAGGAGCCAGAGGGGCCGCTGTATTTGTGCACATCACCATCTTGTCATAATATAAGGCTAGTGGTGAGGTTGTGCTGTGTACAGTTAAAAATGATGGGTAACACCATTCAAATATGTCACAGGTAGAAAAATATCAAACCTATCCCTTAACAGTTGGTGACTAGTAACAGTTTGTAGAAGAAACAAGACACATTAAAGAAAACATTTCCACCAGTGGTAGCATGAAGCTCTGTCTATTATCCTCCCTTGCTTACTGGCAGAGGAGCACATAGTGATACTTTTGTAATCTACATGGTGTAGCCCAAGTTGATCACTAAAGTGTTCATTTAACAGGACCTTGCCTGAGAGGCCTGATTTGCCTAGGCAAGGGGCAAAGTGTCAGTCCTGCACAATCCAACATTCCAGCCAGTGAGACACAAATATATATATAAAGCATATCAAACATCCCTGCACATACATTGTTGGTGTAAAAACAGACTTATCATAGGGCTTACCATTTTGCTGGTCCTTCTCTACCTCAGCTAAGTAGCGGAAGTAATCTCCTTTCATTTTCAAGTAGAAGACTTCGCTCTCTGGTGCTCCAGCATTTTTAATGAGGTGTTGATCCAAGAGTTCCTGGAACAGAAAACAGACAGAAAGGATAGACTATTAGAGGCATGATGACTTTTTCCAATAAACTCATTCCAATATGTCGATTATTTATACATACCAAGGCAAGGGTCTGGGAGGGCATGAAAACAGCAGAGAATTTGTATCCCACAACTTTGGGTATAAAATCTGCGCTAAATTATTGAAGTAATTGTAATTTTTCATGGCAAATTCTAAAATGGGTCCTTACAGACAGCTCTACTCCCATTGATCCATCTCTCATCCACTGATGCCACAAGCAATGGTAGTTTCTCAAACACAGTCAGCTGTTTGAGGAGGTGGGGTGTCAGAGAGGATGGACAGGGAGAAAAAAGGATGGGAGCATGGATAGAGGATGGTGGGGGAAGACAAAGAGAGCAGAGGCAAGAGCCAGGCTGCTGAACTTCTGATTAGCTTTCACAGAGGAACTAGGTCACACTAACAGAGCCCAGCTTGGCTTTTTAGCACACACTGCTTGGTAGTTGCTAGTATGAAGGCAGACAGGCAGAAATGCACTATACTATACTGTGGTAACTGGCAGGGCTGGACATTAATTGGCACCACAACGGAAAAGCAGATCTAATTTTTTTTTCAGAAGGGTTTTAACACCAGTATCTTCTTTGTCATTATACATCAATATGCATGTTAAAATGCTATGGGACAAAGAGGATTACAGCCTGCATTTGCGTGCAGAAACCCCTTCCCTTCATGGCTTAAACAGCAATTCAACATGATTTCATGCTGATAGCCATTACAAAAAATAAATAAATTATAAAATCAGTGCATTATGCATTAAAACAAGGCAGAGATCCAGAGTTTCCTGATTGCATAAATTCAGCATCAGTGATTGCATGTTGTCAAGAAAAGCCAGACCTGGACTCACAAAGACTCCTGATGTCTTCAACCACAGGCTGAGACACAGCAAGAATTATGAGCCTGCTTCTAGTAGTCCCTGTATAAGAATGGTAATACACTTTTGTCCTTGTATAAGAGTAAAATAAAATCTCATTTTAGGCCCAAACTGAAAAATACTGAGAAATTAAGCATCTTTCCTAACATATTCACTCAACAGTTAAAATACAGATACTTGATCAGCATTCCTACTTTGGACCATGACAAAGTCAGAGACATCCATTTTTAAGTACTATAATATTATATTGTGTTCTGTAAAAATGTGGATAAGTACATTATCCTAAGTATGATGGAAAAACAACATCAGACTGATGTGAGAGCCTGTACTTACACAGTGCTTCTAGACTGATGAGGATCACCCTGACAACAGCCAACATAGCTAGAATGCACAGAGTCGATGGAACTTGTACTGTATTTTCAATTTTCTTGTCCAGTCTGAAAGGCCAGCAGGGCTATTCAGAGGCACTGGCTTTGAGGGTGTAAACAAGGAGTAGATGGCTTGTTACAAGCAGATAGAAAAAGAAAGAGCTGGAGATGGACAAGAAAAGACAAAAACTGAGGAGAATAGTTAGAGAAGGAAAGCGAAATAAGAGCTTTGTGGGATTGGCAACAGTCATGTACTTCCTTGCATGAGGAGAGACACAGAGGGGAGGCCTTTGAGATGACTTCTGCCCAATTGACTAGAAACAAGTCTTATTTTTTCTGTAGCACACTCAGTAAATCTGATACATGTCAGTTGGATTGAACAAAGGAAGGTAGCTAGGTTGCATGTTCACTGGTAGCAGCATGGGGCGGCAACAATGTTATGCAATGTTATGGCTGTTTGCACAGGGATTGTAACAAATTAGTGAAAATCCAACCCCGGACAAACAAACAAACAAAAACAAAAACAAAAAAAAAGGAGAGAAAAACAGAAACACAATACTATGCAGTAGAATGCTCCATCGTCTTAAATACGTGTTACTAGCTAGAGGGGAGGAGTTTAAAACATTTCAGGTTTATTCAAGAGGAACAGTGTAGATAGAGAGGAAAGACGGGGGAGAAAGAGGGGATGACATGCAACAAAGGGCGCAGGCTGGAACTGAACCCG